>CAJUYG010003355.1:0-22005 GCA_910591675.1 Galerucella calmariensis
ACTTTCCCGGACTAATTAATTAATGTTATAAATTATATGAATCACAATAAAACCATTAAAAAAACAACAGTATAATAACTATCATTAATATATATAATTGTTAAAATAGATGAATAGTATTATATTGTATCTAAGAGACAATTGTATTTGAGCAACTGAAAGCTCCAAGTTTCAATACATAAATAAATGACTACAAATATTCCCAGATACATAACAAGCACATACAAAAGCCTAAAACAAATGTGACTGACGATTTATCAATATTGCCAGAACATGGAATACCATACAACCCCCAAAAACCTGGCACCCATTTACCATCAAAGGTTAAACCATAGTTATACGCGTTACCTTCATCAAATATTCCTGGCGTAAATTTATTATTAATGAGCGTTCCTGGAACGAAACGTCGATTACTGAATACTCCAGGAATAAAAGTACCATTGATAAACGTTCCTGGAATAAAATGTGTATCAATAAATGCTCCCGGAAGAAAACTACCGTCAATTACTATTCCTGGAAAGAAAATCTTATTGAAATAAGTTCCCGGTACAAAAATTCCGTTGATTAGAGTTCCTGGGATTACGTTTCCATCAATTAATCCTAATCCAGCAGTAAATATTTCACTGCCGAATAGGTTTTTTATTCCGTACAATTCAGTTATTCCGTAGCCTATCAGTCCTGAAACCGTTTTTCCATTGATAAAAAAGTCCATAAAACTGTCATTAGGTATTCCTCCAACCCCATTGCTGTACATTCCAGGCACACCGTTGAAAACAGTTTCATTACTAGTTTCTGTGCCTGTGTTTGCTGTTTCAGTAGCTCCCGGATCATTATTTTCAGTGGCTGCTGGTTTTTCAGTTGTAATTGTTGGAATAGTTATGTTACCAGAGCTGTATATAGGTCTTTCGCCGTATACTTCACTATCGTCTACTTCACCACAAAGAGCTGGGTAATTTTCGTTACATTTGACATCAGGTGGACAGTTTGAACAACTTTCTCCCCTTTCATAGACGGTTTTACCAATAATATTCCCGGAAGGTCCATAGTTACATGTTATATAATATTTTTCACCATCGTCTTCTGTATTTGATTTTGCTGTTGCGCAGCCAATTTTGATCGTTTTGGCCCATATCACTTGAGTAAAATGACCGATGTCGTGGCGGCCTGAAAACATATAATGAATAGTGTGATTGCATTTTAATACTTTGTGACAAAATTGCACAAATTCTCCTTTCCGAGATATCACCCCTAAAAGGTACTGGGTAAAGTTGAGTTTTATTTGTTTTTTTATATTAAGGTAAAAATAGAAACGTTTCCGTGCAGTCACAATAACTACCGGTATTTTCTCTGTTACATTGTAAGGGTGTGAAAGTAACCAGCCTTATTTTATTGTGTAAAAAAATTATAATTGAAATCTCTGTCGTCTAGGAAAAAAAACGTTTTTGAGTCTTTTATATGTAAAAAAAAACAAATGAAAAAGGTAGAACGTGTCGCGGGACACACTGTAGGAACTTTAGTTTCTTTTAAGCAAAAATTATGTAATAGATCTGATCTAACGATCTGCATATTCTTTGTTGGTCGAGTAGTAAGCACACCAGACTCACACGCGGTAGACCCGAATTCGATTCTCCATGAGGAAGTTTTTTTTTTGTTAATTTTATTTTTAAATAATTATTTTGCTTGATACTAATAACGACAACAGGTAGACGTTTGAAATATTTAGCAGAATATTCATTATTATAGATAATGGTACGGTACCCTTCATGAGGGAGTGCGACTGGCAACATCTACTTATAACAGCATCGTATATTTAAAAAGGGAAACCGTGGCATTATACAAATTGGACATTCAAGAACTGCACGTTTACCACAAAAATTAGTGGAAACATAAAATTGAATTGTTAAATTTTCAATTTGAAGTTATACTACAGTTTATAGAAATTTTTATTTTCTAGATTTTTTCTTAAGTGGGTCGTAGAAAAAATATGCTGTTCGACTCGTGTGGATTGTCCATATCGCACTTGTCCTCGTGCGATATGGCCATCATATCCACACTAGTTGCACAAACTACTATTTCTATCAAAATATGCCCTTTCACATTTAAAAACAACCTGCCAAATGTCAAATCAATTTATCTATCCATTTTAAAGTTATCGAATTAATACATTCAAGTTTTCAAAATTTCAACACCCTGTATTTCGAAAAGTAAATGATCTAGATCCCTTAATCCTCATGTCATTTTGACAACCGATGCTGTTAATAAAGAAAAAAGATCAATCGCGCAAAAAAATTATGGAAATAATAGTAAAAATTTATCCGAACAAATTCAAATCACCAGCACTGTGAATACCAGCTTTGCATAGAATTTTAATATAGCGTCGGTGGTTCAGTGGTAGAATGCTCGCCTTACACGCGGGCGGCCCGGGTTCGATTCCCGGCCGAAGCATATGAATCGCTGCTTCGTAAACGAGAGTGAGACTCAGGAGAGAGCACACGCACGCAAGCAAGGCACATAACGAAGCAACGTAACACAACGTAACGTAACGGTCAGATCTCTTGCGTCGCGACCCCCGGTCGCTCAAACATAACCTGACGTAAAGAACTAAAGTTCCAATAAATAAAATGATGGTAAATTATATAATTTAAGTGGATAATTAGTATATTTTTGCAGCTTACCTCTTGGAAATTTATCAATTACTTCCCGAGTATTATTATTTATTTCATTGTACCATTCGACAACAGCATTTTTCAAAGCATCTTGAGATTCAGTTGTATAATACATATTTTGCCCTGCGAAGCGAAATTTTTTTGTACCTCGACATTGATCGTGTTCAAATTTGCATCTGAAAAGCATGCAATGAAAACTCAATCGTCATTATTGAAGCTTTCTAATTTATTGAAAATGCATTTGTAGATGATATCATATACAAATTGTTTTTAAAAAAGACAAAGGAATAATAAACATTGATGAAGGTAATTGTCATAGTGAAAGTGGAAACGGATATAAATGAAATCCTTTTCAATGGAAATTGTTACAAAATAACCCCCAAAAAAAAAAGTAGATGCACATTTTACGGATAATTTTTGAGAATCTTGTCGTACGCCTCTTTTCCTCTTTTCCTAATAGTACGCCCATGATATAGACCTTTTTACAACTCAATTGATTGCTTAAAAACATTTTATCGTTTAACTTTGAAAAAAGGAATTCTTACAAATAAATAAAACCCGTTATAAAATTTTTATCGTACGCCCTTGTTAGAGGGACATTTTGTGAATCCCTTTTAAGCATTTCAAAGTACGCCTATGATATAAACATTTTGACAAATTGATTGATCCCTTATAAAAACTTGTAAAGGAAAAAGCGGTAGTTGAAACAATTTGTATCGCCAGCGCTAAAATGCAATGGAGTGAAACAAATAAATATTATATTTAAATCCTTTCACTGCCTTAAAGTCTACTTATCATTCAACGCTTAAAGTTTAATACATCACGAGCTGCACGTAATGCTAAACGTAGAATAACCCAAAATACCCCGCAATAATCTTACGAAAATTGGGTTTCTGTCAAATTGTCTGAGTTTTTGATATTTTGTAGATTTCGTCATCTTGAACAAAAGTCTCCATGGGCACAAAGTGCCAAAATAAATATTTTGGCAGCTACGGAGCTGAACCGTTGTAAAACTATTCATTTTCAATACTATTTACAGATGTTAAAAGCATATTTTAATTATTCTAATATATAGGGTAATGTTTTTGAGGTCACTGGATTCAACCCTCATGTCAGATTGGACAAATTGACCGTTGACAGCTGTATCTGTATCTGTAGAGTAGGGAGGGTGAGTGTGTAGGCTCACAGCACTTAGGCCACATGTGACCCATTGTACATCCTCCCGAGGAGTTATCCTCCTAGGTCATTGTCCATCCTGTCCTTCTCAGGAAGGTGGACAGGTCACTAGAAGACATCTCCTTTATATCGGCAGGTGTAGGCCAAGACTCACCGAACACACACTCTCTTATTGACGATAACTCCGGGCACTCGCATAAGACATGCCTGACAGTTTCATCTTCCTGTTCACACATCTTGCATAGAGGTGTGTCCACTAGCCCCATAGTATGGAGGTGTTTCCTTAGTTGACAGTGACCAGTCAGAAATCCTACTGTTAAACGCAGGTTTTTCCTGGTCATCGCCAAATATTTCTTCGGCGCCAGCTTCCCAGGGTCGCCCAGGGTGATCCTGGCAAGACTGCATCCTTTGATTCCATCCCATATCTTAAGGGATTGAGCATGGGTGTAACATTTGGCTAGTTCCGCAATTGTCGAAGTCGTTAGGCCGTAGGTGTCACTGGGTCCTAGAATTTTCAGTCCAGCGGCTTCCCAGGCTAAAGAATCAGCAATGCGATTTCCTATACTCCTGTCATGCCCTTTAACCCACCTCAGGATAATATTGTTATCTGCCGAGGCGTCAGCTAAATCTTGGTGGCACTCTAGTACTAGCCTCGATATAACACGTTGTCTTTTCAAGGCTAATAGGGCTTGTCTACTATCAGTGCAGATTATTATGTTTTTGCCAGAAATTCCTCTTCTGGTTAGTTCTTTTGTGGCAATTGAGATACTAGCCAGTTCTGTTTGAACCACGCTGGTATTGTTTCCTATTCCCCACTTAATCTTTAGGCTTAGTGCTGTCGAGTAAACTCCACATCCTGAGCCTTCTTTCATTTTTGAACCATCCGTTGACAGCTGTCAATTCATTGTCAACGAGGAATATAAAAGTAAATATCCTCTTTTTACATTGAGAGTTTGGGTTTTTGAGGTCACTGGATTCAACCCTTAGGTCAGATTGGACAAATTTTTGTTATTGAGAGTTTGTCAACTACCATTTTCTCCAATTCTAAGAAGAATTAAATTCAGCGACCTCAAGAACCCAATCTCTCAATGTCAACAGAGAATATTTTCTTCTCTATTCTTCGTTGAAAGTGAATTGACAGCTGTCACTTGTCAATTTTGCCAATCTGGCATGAGAATTGAATTCAGCGACCTCAAGAACCCAAACTCTCAATGTCAACAGAGAATATTTACTTTTCTATTCCTCGTTGAGAGTGAATTGACAGCTGTCAATTTGTCCAATCTGACATGAGGGTTGAATCCAGCGACCTATATATTAGAATAATTAAAATATACTTTTGACATCTGTAAATAGTATTGAAAATGAATAGTTTTGCAACGGGACTGGGGAGCTTTGGCAGCTCCGTAGCTACCAAAATATTCATTTTGGCACTTTGTGCCCATGGAGGCTTTTGTTCAGGATCACAAAATCTACAACATATCAAAAACTCAGACAATTTGACAGAAACCCAATTTTCGTCAGATTATTGCGGGGTCCTTTATCCGGTAAAATACAAACTCTTTTATAAATATTATGAACTGACACTTACGTGTTTACGTTGCATCTTGCAGAATATTCCAGATCTTTATCGTAAGATATGCTCATCATATTAGAAGCAGGACCAACGAAATTTCTAGTTTCTTTTCCACTTGCAATGTCATTTCTTAATCTATTGTGTTCATTTACTATGAATTTTAAAAAATCTGGATCCGGTGGGATTTCTTGGCAACCTGGATCCGGCTGGCAAGATTCACCTCTTCCACAAACGATATTTTCAATCGGTCCACATTTCGGCCAAGATAAATCACATACCTCGCTAGAAGTACAAAAGGCTGCAGCACTAATCCAAATGAAAATGCTCAGTTGTTTCTTCATAGCGTTTCACAACTTTTTATTTAATTTCTGAATTAATTATAATCTATTTTGAACTGGTAGACCATCGTATCTGTAGGAAATTTTTGGAGTGGTTTCGTGTTTCGTTTGATAAGCCTACTGTGTATATCAAAACCGATTTCCCAATGGAGATTATTTTTATTTTATTTACCACTGATTGGCACTAAGATTATTTCAATTGAAAAAATTTGCTTCCGCCTGATAAGTGGAATATTCAAAATATACAGAGTGTTTCACCGGGAATAACAGATTAAAAGTTCTGGGAAAACTATGAATAGCAAAGTAACGAAAATTTGGTTTTGTTGTTTACGTGTATATTTTAAATGGAACAACCTATATGTTATGGAATTGAAATATGTGAATAGTTAGTGCAGATATATGGGACTAAAAATCAACCCCACCTGCACTAGGAGAAATAACTTACAGCTTCAAAACAGTTTCTTGATTCAAGTATCTAGAAATCAATATCTTCTGTAGGTATTTCAATTTTTCAATAACTATGTATTTAAAATTCAGCATATTTATTCGACCAATTTTTTGAGAAATATACAGGGTGTTTTGAATTCATGCGACAAAATTCAGGAGGTGATTGCTCGTAAGAAATTAACATGGGTCTTTCCTACAACAAAATGTCCTCAGCCCACTTCTTTCCGATTTATCACCCTTGCAAAGTGGTGACTAAAATTACAAGTTCCTAGATTATTTAACCAAAAATACTGTAAGAATTTTAACACACTAATTCATAATAATAATAATAATAATAATAATAATAATAATAATAATAATAATAATAATAACTTTATTTCTTATAGAAAACAATGTTTACAGCAAGGTTAGTGTGTGATAATATACAAAAAAAAATATTTTTTCAAGTTTACAACACAGTTTGTAATAAAAAATAAAAACAAAATGAAATAAATACATTATTCATCGAGTATAAATGACCTCAATTTGAGAATATTCCAAAGGTAGCAGCATATAGTTTTTCCCTCAGATAGGTTTATATTTTGTAGAGCATTTACTAATGTTTCAAAATTTTGCAGACAGGATATGTTTTGTTTCATAACTGTATATATCGGACACTCAAACAAAATATGAAAAATAGTTTCTTTCTCGTCCAGGTTACAAACAGTACATGTTAAAGTAGGATCTATACTATAGGTTATGCCGTTTAATGTGAACTTCATTTTAAATTGATTAACCGTACGGAGTTGAGCTAAAGTACGAGTGATCTGAATTGGAGACTTCAACAGTAAATAATTGCTTGGTTCACGTGTTGTGGTGAAAGCATTATATAAAGCCATGAAAGGGTACGCTGACGATGTAGCGATATCGGATTGGTGCAGGAAGATATGATATTTGGAAAATAGTAGTTTTTTTGTGCTGTTAGATGACCATAAGATAATTGATTCCATAACTGCAGTGATTCAACGTCGACAAAAAATTGTTTGATTTGGGATGCCCAATTATACTTTGTGGTAGCGGAATTCATAATACGTAGCTGTTGCTCAAAACAAAGTCTGGGATAGCGAAATTTTTCCATGTGAAGAATCTTTAGTAACCAATTTATTGTCATTTTGAAAACATTGTACGACAACTTAACTCTTCCTGTTTCTATCCGAATAACAGAGTCCGGAGTATTAACCGCTACTAAAAGGATTCGTTTTAGGAAATGTATTTGCACCCTTTCTAGTGCATCCAAATAACGACGACCCCAAACAGAGACACTGTTAAACAACGCTTAACGCTAGAGATTCAAATAGTTTGATTCTAGGGTACCACATGTCAATTTTTGCCTTACACATCACAGGAATGAGAGCGCCAATGGCTTGTTTACCTTTTTTTACAGTTGCAGTTGACATTTCACTGAATAAGCCAGAGGAAGAAAACGTTACACCTAAATATGTATATGTATTACTCAATTCTATGATCTCGTTCTTAAAATAAAATTTGTAATTCGGTTTTTGGAATCCACCTTTAGAAAACCTAACAATTTTTGTTTTCTTAAGATTAACAGTTGAACGATTGGTGTCAGTATATTTTTCCAACATTTTCAGTTTCCTTGCAACATCAATTTCATAATGAGCCAGGATAACGAGATCATCAGCATACAGGAGTGTTAGAACATCATTTTTATTATCGATATTTACGCCTTGAGCTCCTTGAGCATAAAAGTAGTCCTCCAAATCGGCGATAAACAGAGCAAATAAAAGGGGACTCAAGGGTTCTCCTTGTAGAACACCTAAAGTTAGATCATATAATTTTGTCAAGCCGTCAGAACCTTTTATTTGAACAGTGGCTTTTGAATAAAGTGTTCTTATTAAGCGAATAATTTTTGACGAGACCCCAATATTAAATAGTTTCAGCCATAATAAATTGTGCTGGACTGAGTCAAAAGCTCTTTTGAAATCGACAAAAATTGCAAACACTTTTCGGCTTTTATGTCTAATATGTAGATTAATAACAGAGCTTAAAGTGAAAACATTGTCGATACACCCTCGGCCTGCACGAAAGCCAGACTGACACTCTGGCATAACTCCGCAGTTATCAACCCATAAAGATAATCTGTTTAGAATAACAGTTGTGAAAATTTTAGTACAGCAATTCACCAAAGCCAAACCTCTATAATTATCAGGTGTATCAGATGGGCCTCCTTTATGCAACATAGACAATAAAATGTTAGACCACGAATTGGGAATTATTGAGGAATCAGAGATTGAGTTGAACAAAGAAGTTGAATATATAACCCAGTTATGTGGAAGGTTCTTGTAAAATTCGAAGGAAATGCCATCAGCTCCTGGAGACTTATTATTTCTACATTTATACAGTACATCATATATTTCCTGAGATGTAAACGGAACGTCCATATAGGGGTGACCAGCATCTACAAAATCAACCGTAGAAATTGCTAGAGGAGGGTACAAGTTTCCATAGAAGTTTTCCCATACTTGAACTGGTAACACTTTATGAGTGGAACTATTTCGAAATTGTTTTACCGTCAACCAGAATTCTCTTGAGTTTTGTAAATTTGATAACTTCGTAATAATTGTTGATTCATATTCGATTTTCTTAGATTTAATTATATTTTTATACTCAAATTTCAGTTTAATATATATTTCTTTTAAATCTTGCGGAAAGTTTTGGTCTCGACAAGTTCTTAATGCATTGTGCATATTCCTCTTGGCAATACTACATGTGGCATCAAACCATGGCTTATTAGTCTTGAGAAAATTTGATTGAGTAGAGAGATTCCTTTTCAAAGAATACATACCTAGGTGAGTTGATGTTTCACGAATGGCATCCACAAGATTAGAAAAAGAACTAGCTGGGTCACTAATTCATAGGTAGCTTTGTTCGACATTTCGGTGCGGAAAAGTGCCATAGCGTGTAATTTTCGCATTACTTTTCCAACGGTTATCAAAAAAAATTAAGAAAAGGCCTGCTTTACGAATAAAAATTTGTGTAGAAAGGCGTGTTTTGCATAGTGGTTGTAGGAAAACTTACTTTTCGTGACTTGCTCTCTATTACCAGCCTCACTCCGTTCTGCTGTTAAGCACGATCGCGTCATTAAAAGTATCACTTTGTCTCCATATAAAATGATATACTATTATATTTAAATTTTCACTGCCGTACAGTTTACTTTATCATGAGCTGCATGTACTGCTAAACGTAAAATAACCCAAATTTATCTGATAAAATACGAACCCTTTTGTGAACTTATAAATATGATGAAATTTCACTTACGTGTTTACGTTGCATCCTGCAGAGTTTTCCAAATCTCTATCGTAAGAAATGATCATCATATTAGAAGCGGGACCGGCGAAATTTCTAGTTTAATTTCCACTTGCAATTTTATTTCTCAACTCATTGTGTTCATTTACAATAAATTTCCAAAAATCTGGATTCGGAGGGATTTCTTGGCAACCTGGATCCGGCTTGCAAGATTCACCTCTTTCACAATAGTAGTTTGTGCAACTAGTGTGGATATGATGGCCATATCGCACGAGTGCTCAATCGTTCGAGTGCGATTTGGACAATTCACACATGTCGAACAGTATATTTTTTCTACGACACACTTAACAAAAAAATCTAAAAAAAAAAACAACATTCCATTAAACATTAAACTATAATACATATAACTTCAAATGAAAAATCAACAATTTTATTTATAATTTTACCAATTCAATTTTATATTTTCATTGATTTTTAGTGATAAATGTAAAGTTCTTAAATGTACAATTTGTATATGTTATATGGTTTCCTTTTTTAAATCTGCGATGCTGTTATAAGTAGATGCTGCGAGCTCGACTCGCGCACGAAGGGTACCGTACCATTATCTATTATAATGAATATTCTACTAAATATTTCTACTTATTGTCGTTAGAAAATATCGAGCAGAACAATTATTTAGAAATAAAATTAAAATTAAAAAAAAATTCCTTACGGGGATTTGAACTCTGGTCTACCGCGTGAGAGTCTGGCATGTTTACTACTCGACCACCGAGGATCATACCAAACACATATCTATAACGTGAAATGTATTACATAATTCCATAAAAACTGACGTCTGTCAGGAGTCCCCTCAAATATCCATTTTATTCTGATTTGTACGGATTATTTTAAGTTTATTTTTGTTAATAGATATTCTTGATCCAGTGCTTCTAGGAGAAATTTTTTTGACAAGTCATTTTGACGTTTCATTTATTGAAAAAAAGATGAGTGACGGGTACTAAACGCGAATGCTGATTGGTGGATTTCATTTACGTTCTAGGATCTATATATGAAAACATACCCGTTAACCGATATGGCCTACATCTCCATTCTGTGAACTGTGCAGAAAATTGATAATATACATGTAGGTTTAAAAAATAGTTATTGATGCTACAAGTGCAAAAACACGTTTTGTACGAGTTGTATACAATATTTTTTCTACATTCATACAAAAACTGGAAAATTAGATATAATTTCTTACATTTTCATCAAAGCACCATTCTTTAAACCGATTATAACATATCTTATATTGCTTTCTATATTTATTAGGTAATAATTTTAATGATGCTTTATTTGCAATTTCACTTATTTCTGATGGGGTCCCAATACATACTTCTTCATCGCTATTACTCATATTCTTAGTAATTATCAATATAATATTTTCTTAATCATATTCAATACAACTTAAAAGATGTTACTTTATAATATTACTCTGATATTTAATAAACATCATGTACCATGTCAGAACTCAGAATGTATTTTAACCGTTCTTTTTTTTGGATCTTTATGGCCTTCACCTTGTCAGTACTTAATCATAGCTGGTTTTCGCTTTGACCATTTAAATTTTAAATAATCAAAGATTTTTGCAATAATTGTAACTCGTTGAGACTAAGTAGTAACATATACATATATTATCGCTGTATTAGAGCAGGATCAGACACTTGCTCTGGATTTTTATTTTATTTAAATGTTTGTCAAAAAATTATCACAATACTGACAAGAATGACACACAAATTTTGTTGCACTAGTGCAAAAAAGAACCACTTTTTTCATTAAATGTGTTTCACAAAAGTGTTGTTTTTTGCATGAATGTGGAAAACGATATTTTCAATCGTTCCACATTTTGGCCAAGATAAATCACATACTTTTTTGGGATTACGTAAGGTTATAACACTAATGAAAATGAGAATTATCAGTTGTGTCTTTATAGTTGTTTCACAAATAATATTCTATTTCTGAATTAATTATAATCTATTTTAAAGTGGTTTCGTTTGATAAGCCTACTGTATATAAAAAAAAACGCGATTTCCCATTTCTGATATAATTAAAATATATTTTAACCTTGACTGGTTTCCCTCAAAACCTCGATTTGCCATTGAAGATTTTTTTTTATTTACCACTGATTGGCGCTAAGATTATTTCATCAAATATACTGTAAGAATCTCAACACAAAGATATAATTTTTCGCAAATTGCCAGGAAAATTTCACATTCCAGACAAAATTTCTTGGAGAAAAAGTCAAGATTTCCTTATTGTGAGGAAATGATAAATGTCCTGGCAGGGCAAAATTGGGGCTGTTACCCAAGAATCTACTAAATGTACACAGCCAGAGTGAACTTATGGAATCATTGATGACGAGAGAAAACCTCTCTAAAATTCAAAGCCTGTATGCATTACAGGAGCAATGAGAACATGCCCAACTGCTGCAATAGAAATTGTTCTTAACTTCACGTCACTACTACATTTTACGCAGTTTGTTGCTACACTACCTATCAGTTGATTGTTACGTACAAGGAAAAACTATTAATAGCAAAGTTGCGAAAATTTGGTTGTTCTGGTGAGAGTAGATTTTCGACACAGTTCCGGTTGTACCGAAAGTTAGTCGAGGCCTGCTCCCTATTTTTGAATGGAACATATTAACTATTATTTTAATAATATACAGGGTAACCCATTATACGAACAGTTTTAGATAATGAGATGTGGATAATAATAATTTCTATTGTCTGGGATATCATCCAGAAAGATTTATAGTAATTAACATCATCCGTGTAGGTTGTAAGTAGATGAGATTGAAAGGGATCAGGCTATGATGAAAATAAAAAATTTATATAAATATGACAGCATCTTGCCTATAATAATCTTACTCTTTTATACCAAAAAATTTTACACTATATCAAGGAAATTCCAAATTATATTGGTACTTGGAGGAAATTTAAAAATATTTTTGTCAAGTCTCCATTTTATATTCAATTTGTTGTCAAAAATATTTTCTAACCATTCCAAAACTGTAGTGGAGTACCCCTTAAAGTATTGTATAGTGCTGCATATTCGGTATTCTATAGATACTTTGGTAGTTTTGTTTAATTTTTTCTTTCGTAATATTGAAAAAAATAACTGTTGATACCATATTATTTATAGTGAAAATTTGTGGTACATAAAATTATGGCATCCCCTAAAACCCCCGAGTAACGATTTTGGAGCGCTTCCCATGGACTATGCAATTTTTTCCCCAGAATTACCCCCCGGATACCCCTTCAGAGGCGCCCCTGAGCGCCCCCAGGTATTTCCAATGCCAGAATTGAATTCAGCATCCCCGAAAACCCCCGAGTAACGAGTAACGAGCGATTTTCATGCACGCTGCTATTCCTCCCATATTCACCCCCCCACCCCTCAGAGTCACCCACGTGCACCCCTAGGTAATTCTAATGCACGAGTAACGATTTCCGAGCGATTTTTCCAAGTTTCCAAGTTTCCAATCGTTCCCACAATGGTGCAAGGAATGATGCAATTGGAAAATGCATTTTCCGGCCAGGAAGGCATTTTTCAAAAAAGTGCTAACCCACTTTTTTCCCAGTCTTTTCTGGTACCTTTCTGAACACAATGCAGAAAACCGCATCTCGATATCTGTTGTGCTCCAAAATTTCTTCTATTTTTCCTAAATGCTCTGGTCTAAATACAAGAAACCAAATTAAAAAGTCGACAACACATTAACTACACAATAAAACATTTTTTTGAAAATACATTAAATTCAAAATATTCCCCTATTTGGGATAAGCTGTCGTTAACTTTTATAAACATTCTTATATTTCATAATCTGCAACAACTACACGAGTTTGAAAAACGGAAATTGAATTGAATCTGTGGTATATGAAATTATAAAAAAAAACAAATAATATAATAATAATTTTATTATTAGTAGAAAATATGTTTAGACAAATTCTTTTAACTCTAGTTGATATGTATGTATGTATGTGTGTGTTTTGGGGTGACATTCACTGAGACCTAAAAGATCTATTGTGCCCCCTTACTTCTACTCAGTTTCTGAGGAGAGTCTCAGAAACTAGTAGTTCCTTTAGTCCTATTTCCCGGAGGAATTTTAGGATGTCTGCAGGCTACAACTAAGGCAAATGTTCCTCTTCTATCCAATAATCTCCTAGGTGCTGTGCTCTAAGATTCTGAAGTGCTGTGCAGTTGGAAAGTATGTGGATGGAGGTTTCTTCTTCCATTCCACAAAATCTGCATTCTCCTTCCTCCACTATTTTGAGCTTTTTCAGGTGCCCATTCAGGCGACAATGTCCCGTTAGGATCCCTGTTAAAACTCTTAGCGCAGTTTTACTTTGACTTATGCATTCTTTTGATCTCAACAGGTTGTACTCACCCAGAAGAGTCTTTGATTGTATAAGCCCTACTAGATCTTTCCAATGGTCAGATCTTCTCTTTTTCTCGGCTTTACTTATTTCTTTCAATATTACATTGGGGCTGATTCCGCAAAAGGGTTCAGGTCCCCGGAAAGGTATTTCAGTCCCCCTCTTTGCTAGTTCATCTGCTATTTCATTTCCTTCTATTCCAGTGTGTCCTGGAATCCATAGTAAGGTGACTATGTTGTTCTCGCCTAGTTCATTGAGTTTGTCTAGGCATTCCCACACCACTTTGGAACTGATTACATAAGAGCTCAGTGCCTTAATGGCTGCTCGACTATCCGACATTATAATAATCCTTTGTCTTCTGTATCCTTTATCAATATTGAAGCTCTAGTTGATAACAAAACACGTTTAATAATCAAGTTCAAACAAAGTAACATGGGGAAGTTTAATTAATTGTAGGTATAGGAAACAATAATGCTTTTATAAAATTGCAGACTCTGAATGATCGGAAGATGAAGCTGGCTATTCACGGTTTGAGTATGTGGTTGGTTTACTTAGGGGTTGGATTAGTGGTTACTTCGAGTGTTGTATCAATGGTTGATGCAAGGCTTGACTTGAGGGATGGTCCGAAGATTGATTCATTGTTTGAAGTGACGGTTTGTTCAATGGTTGATGCAAGAGTTGACTTACGGGTTGGTTTGATGGTTGATTCAAGTTTTCACTTGTCACTACCTCCAATCGGCGTTACTATCACCTCATCACTATCTTCTGGACCATTTTCATTATGATGACCTCCTCCTATATTCACACCTATATTCATTCCCAAACCTTCTCCGCCTATTGATACTTCCCCATTAAGATTACCACCGTTATGATTTCCTCTCCCTAGACTCCCTCCAATTCCCAATCTCGTTCCCATTCCTCTGTTTCCTAGACCCAATCCATCTCCAATACCAAATGCTAATGTTTTCTTCTTTTTTTGGAGTTGTTGGTAGGGGAACATTGATAACTCCACAACCCCCTCTTCCGTCACCTAAATAAGACTGATCAATTTTCCCACACAACGCTGGATACATATTGTTGCATTTGTGAAGAAAGCCAGAATTTTTGCACGGTGTTCCTCTACCGTACACTGCATTACCCACCACGTTACCTGTAGGACCATAATTACATACAAGGTAGTACTTTTCCTCACTGGTAGACTTGGCTCTTGCACAACCAATATGAGTGGTTTTCGCCCAAATCATTTGAGTGAACTGACTGATGTCTTCACGACCTAGACAAAAAAAATAGAGAATTCAAATTCACAAAATTGGAAAAATTGTTTATTTTTGTCCGGCAAAAGACTGTAAAGAATCCCGAAAAAAAAACCAAAAATTTTTTTGTGCTTAAAAAGGCAGATGAGATTACAATTTGAAACCCATAGGAACCTTTTAACATATGGCCAAAAACATTATGGACAAATAAACTATTTTTTGGTATTTTTGTTTTTAGGCCAAAAATGGTTGCCTAGGTTGTTCCTCAATAAGTTCACGCCCTATTGAACCCTTAATGAAAATACGGAAAATTTGAATTTGAAAATTGGCAAAACTAATTGTTTTGAAAAAACCTTTTTCTTTTTGGCCCGTTGTTAAAAGAGTATTGATTTTTAAAGCCCTAAAGTGGGTATTCAATTTTGATAGGACTTGACAGCTGCCAGCTAACTACGAAATTAGCGAAAAAATAAATTTACTAAAATATTGTGTGTTCTTATTATAAGTATTTTATGTTGCCGAATTGAAATGTAAAGTTTTTGAATTGTAAAACTTATCTATCTATCTATCAATTTTGGTGAAAACTGATTAAGCATTTCTCTAGTTATTCAATTTGTTTCATAATTGTTTATTTATTGCTTATAACTAATAACGAACTAACCACACATCCAACTTGTATTATCGAGCAATCAACAACTTTCTTAAGAATTTGCAAAAAATTTTAAGTCGATCATAGCGTTTTCGAATTATTTTTCGATATGATGAACATTTTAACTTCAATGATTGAATTATATCAACGTAATTTGTTTAAATTAAACAAATAATTCCAAGTATTAAATTAATATTTAAAATTAATAAGCATACCTTCAGGATATTTGTCAATAACATTTGATGTAATTTTATCAATTTCGCCAAACCATACATTAACGGCATTCTTCAAATCTTCTTCTGATGTAGCAGAGTAATATAGATTTTGACCAGAGAATGGGAATTTAATAGTAGCATGACAGTTATCCTTTTCATTCTTACACCTGAAAATAAAAACTGTTTAATACTGATTTCTTCAGTAGAATAGAACAAATGCATAACATGGGTACTTATAAGGAGGAACCTATCTCCCTATCTGCTGTCTGTACATAATATTGTATAGATATGGAATGTTTCTTTTCATACAGTGTGGAAACCACTTATGGAATAAAATTCTTTGTCATTATTTTAGAAATTTATAAAAAATGCCGAGACACGTCAACTTTTGAATTGAGTTGTGCGTTATGTAAACATAAATTTAAATGTACATGGTGATTCACGCAAGTATGCAATAGTCGGTGTTGTTTTTTTTTCTAAATGAAACACCCTATATATATATTTGCTGTATATTTGCATATTTTTGAAATCCCCTTAATGAACCGATTCCAACGAACTAAATAATGTATGTTCTATTATACAGGGTGAAATTTTTATTTTTACAGTTATTAAACACATACATAAAATACCTGATGTATTTGATTTTAATACATTAAAATAAATGTTCAAAATGTTCTCCACCTAGTTGTTGGCAATAGCACAGTCTCCTATAGAACTCCTCCTTAACTTTGTTTAAAGTTTGAGGTGAAATATTCCGTATTTCTGTAGTTATCCTGTCTTTGAGGTCTACAATGCTAGTTGGTTGTGTTGCATATACTTTGTTCTTGAGATAGCCCTCAGAAAAAAATGTAACGGCGTAAGGTCTGGCGATCTAGCTGGCCACTCAATAGTACCTCTTCGTCCAATCCATTTATTGGGGAAGATTTCATCTAAATTAGTTCTTACCATTAAAGCATAATGGGGTGTTGCCACGTCTTGATGAAAAAACATTTTCATTCGGTAAGCTAGGATCTATTGCGTTGGGATATAAGTTTGCCAACGCAGGAATAACTTCATTTCTAAGCATATTTGAATATTTTTCAGCTGTCAAATTTCCATCTATAAAATATAGGACCAATAATATGGTCACCTATGATACCGGCCCAAACGTTCACCTTTTGAGGGTACTGAGTATGTGTCTTACGCATCCAATTAGGATTCTCTGCTGACCAATATCTACAGTTCTGTCGGTTCACCTCTTCATTCGATGTGAATGTTGATTCATCAGAATAAAGAATGGTACCAAGAGCTATCTCATTTCTGTTCAGCTTATTCATCAATCTTTCGCAGAAATCCATTCTATGATCTGGATCGTCTTCTGTTAACTCCTGCACAAGTTAATTTGTAGGGATGAAGTTTTTCTTTATGAAGACATTTTAGAACAGTTGTATGATTAACATTATTTTCACTAGTACTTGAAGTTGGATTCTCTTCGACACTTAACAAAATATCCACTTTCACATCATCTTCATCGAAGTATGGTTTTCTTTTCAATGGTTTGACATGTCCAAGCTCTCAGAATTGTCCATGAATTTTAGACACAGTACTTTGTGAAATATTAGGCAATTCGGGATACCTGTGATTAAATAAGTTTGCCACTTCAACTTGACTTCTGCAGTTATCCCCGTACCGATCATCATTAAAATCTCAATTCGGTGAGTCTCAGTTAAATATTTCATTGTTAAGTCGACAAGGAAAGAGTGTTTGACAAAGATTTTACTTTTTCAGTATAAACTGTCAACACATCAACCACTGACAGAATAGAAAACAATCCACATTATTTACCGATTTAAAATAATCCACATTATTTACCGATTTTGTCTCATTATTGGCGTTTTTAGGCAATTTTTAGGTATTTATGATAAAATTCATGGGCGTAGCAGGTTTTGTTCAATATACAAATACGTCTAATAATTAGTTAGTTTAGATTTTTGATAAATCCATATTTAGCTAATTTTAAAAAGTACCAATCCCGTGGATTGGGCTATCTATCGGGCGCGTCCCCAGGTGGCGGATAGGGGAACGGCCAAGGGACTGAGTCCTGACTGGGTCCCTTGGTCAGTGGCAGAAATAAGTAGGGTGAGGGGAGCTAAACCTCCCCAAAAGCCTTTGCGAAACATGCCACCGCGGACCAGCCTACCCAAGCTAAGGTGTAAGGAATCGTGCTGACAGCTGAATGGCCGCAGGGTGATATGCGGTCACGAACGATCCCCTTGGGGAACCGGGCGGAACCCCATTGTAATTAGCCTTCCTCTGGTAATGCGGGGCTCTGCCAGAGGTGACCAACCCTTCCCTTGCTACTCGTGGGAACACACATGGAAAAAATACACACACAAAAAACAAATCTCGAGGCTGGACAGAAGTGCTCACCTCAATCAAAAGCAGTAGCTGGGGATGAACAGAAATGTCCACCCCAAAATACTGCACAGAATGAGGCTGGACATGGAAGATCACCTCGTGATGCAACACAAAGGCCTAGGCGAAAGCGCATTTGCGGCGTCGAGGCCAAAAGGAGGAAGAGAGCGAAGGAATCAGGGGTGGCAGCAACTACAAATGCACCCCCCTCTTCCCCCACTCCACCTCCAACAGCAAAGGCACTTCCTGCGGCCGGCGCCAAGAGCTCCGCTTTGAATAAAGGCATGGAACCGGCTGCCCCTGCAGGAAAGCGCCCTCACTTAAGCACCTCCACGGAGGGGACTCCAAGAAGGCTGAAGAAGCCGCGCAGCGACAGAAATGTCGCCGCGCCTTCCAAAACCTTTGCGGATGCCGCCTTGAGACACCTCAAGGTTGCTATCATAGATGAGACCAACCCGTACGGTAAGGTTACCGCAGAACGGGAAAGAATCATCAAAAATCAACTGCTAGAGGAACTGGACAAGATCATCTTCTCCGCCTCCAGCAGCAATAGCAAAGCGCCCACGTTTAAGTCGTGGACATACTCCGGTGAAATCATCAGAGTGGTCTGCGATGACGACGGGACGCTAGAGTGGCTGAAAAAAGCCACAAAAAACCTCAAGCCGTGGAAGGAGGCATCACTGGCGGTCGTTAGTGTGGATAGGCTCCCTAAGCTGACCAAGGCCTCGCTCTGGATCCCGGAGGACGTCCACAAGACGACATCCGGTGAAAAAGAGAGGGTGCTTGGTCGGCTTAGGGTGCAGAACCCTGATCTGACGGTGGCAAGGTGGTGCACTTTCCATCATGAGGTGAAGGTGAACCCAGAAGGACACCTCTTCGTCTTTGGAATCGGAGACGAGGATATGGCTGTCCTCAAGAAGAAGTCGATGAGGATGAGCTATGCGTTCACCTCATTGACTATCCGGGTAACGAGAAAGGAAGCAGGGGGTACCTCTGAAGACCCGAGGTCCTTGGTAGTCGAGCCACCTAGAGTGGATATTGACCCCAAGGCCACCATGGGTCCCGAAAAGGACGTCGAAGCATTCGATGACCTGACGGAGGAGGCACCCGAATACAGCGAGGTCGTCTCTCCCCTAGCGGAGGAGCAGATGGACCTCTAAAGTGAACCCAACTCCAGGCAACCTACTCATGGGCAAGGACGTTGTAGAAAAGGTAAATATCATACAATGCAACCTCCAACACAAAAAGGCGGCAACGGCAACACTATGTCGCCACCTTGATGTATTGGAGGATGCAATAGCTTTGATCCAGGAGCCCTGGATAATAAAGACCAAAATTACTGGTTTCAGTAGTCTAACGGGTCAAATTTTTAGCCTACCAAGCAATCAACAACCTAGGACAGCTGTTTACGTCCCAAGGAAATACAGAGTCTCTCAGATGGCACAATTCTGCACCTCAGACCTTACTGCGGTTAAAGTGGAATGTCCAGATGGAAGAGGCAAATATACGGCGTTGGTACTCGCATCGGTGTACTTACCTTCGGATGCAGCCACCCTACCACCGACTAAAGAGATGGAGATGGAGATGGAGATGGATCACTGCCTCAACCAGAGAGTGGAGCTGATATTGGGTTGCGACTCAAACTCACACCACTTGAGCTGGGGCAGCAAGGATATCAACGCCCGAGGTAAGTCTCTTTATGAATATATAATTAAGAAAGATCTAACAATCTTAAACAGAGGTACGGAGCCGACATTCATTAACGCCCGTAGCCAAACATTAATAGATATTACGCTGGCGACAGCCAAAATATCAATCAAAATTCAGGACTGGCAGGTGTCGGATCATATTTCTATGTCAGACCACCGCTGGCTGACCTATACGGTAAGCCAGGATCTCAGGACCACTGTAAAATCCCGTGACCCGAAGAGGACGGATGTAGCTCTCTACAATCGACTCTTAATAGGTGCTCTGCGGGAAACAGAGGTCCTGACTCCCAGCAATAATGAGGAACTGTAAAGGTACACAGTATCTATCCAAAACAAAATAGACATTGCCTATAAGGAATCCTGTCCGATGAGGATGGTTCAGACAGGCGGCACGACCAATACCTGGTGGTGCCCTGAACTGGAACACCTCAGAAAGACAGCGAGAACGACCTTTAACAAGGCAAAACGAACAAAACTCAAAGAGGACTGGGGAGTATATAAAGCCAACCTCAAAGAGTTCAAAAAAGTCTGCAGACAAAAGCAAAGAGGAGCCTGGAGAGCCTATTGTGAGGCAGTCGAAGACTTCCCACAAATTTCTAGGCTACAGAAGGCACTCTCAAACGACCACCATAAGAGTATCGGCATCCTGACAAGGGAAAATGGCGACAAGGCCGCCAACCTTCAAGAGAGCGCTGAGATTCTTATGGAAACTCACTTCCCAGGTTCTGTCTTTCCTGGAACGTCAAACTGGACGGAAGTATCAACAACACCCTCACAATATGACTGGCAATATGCTAGTGCACTAATTGATGAGGACAAGATAAGATGGGCCATATCGGGCTTTTCCCCCTTCAAGTCACCAGGACCTGACGGAATAAGACCAGCCCTACTTCAATGGGGAATGGATACTCTTATGCCGCACCTGGTTGGAATTTTCAGAGCCTCTTTAGCTCTGAGGTATATTCCCAGTAAGTGGAGAGAAGTACGAGTGGTATTTATACCCAAACCAGGTAGGATGGACTACACCTTACCAAAAGCATTCCGACCAATTAGTCTCACATCGTTCTTTTTAAAAACAATGGAGAGGCTATGCGAGCGGTATATAAGAGATGAAGTGCTAGTTCACAACCCACTTCATCCAAATCAGCATGCATATACTCCGGGAAGGTCCACTGATTCGGCCCTTCACCAAGTGGTTGGCAGAATCGAAAGATCATTGGACAACAAAGAATCCACCCTGGGTATATTCATAGATATCGAGGGAGCGTTTGATAAAACAACCTTTCCAACAATTACCCAACAACTCAACTCCAGGAATGTACCTCTGGTAGTAGGAGAATGGATACTCAAGATGCTCTCTAGTAGAGCAATAAGTATCAATGTAGAAGACATCACAGTAAGAGGACTGGTCATGAGGGGATGTCCACAAGGAGGAGTCTTATCACCCCTTCTGTGGAACATAGTCCTAGACACCCTGATCAATCACCTCAACAACAATGGATTCTACACAATTGCATACGCAGATGACAATATAGTTATCTTGCAGACTGGCAAATTTGTGAACACACTGTGCGATAGAGCGCAGGATGGGCTTAAATTAATTGAAAAATGGTGTAAGGAACACTCATTGTCGATCAATCCCAGAAAGACTGAGATGGTCCTTTTCACCAGGAAAAGAAGTTTATCGGGTTTGAAACCTCCCGAAATCTTCAAAAGCAAACTAAACTTTTCGGAAGAGGTGAAATACCTTGGTATTACCCTCGACAGGAAACTAACATGGAACTCTCATCTACACAGCAGAGCAAAAAGAGCATATGTGGCATATGAGCAGTGTCGGAGGACAGTGGGACGCACATGGGGTCTGTCGCCCCGTGTG
>CAJUYG010003356.1:0-22002 GCA_910591675.1 Galerucella calmariensis
CCACCCTTTGAAGGCGTGCCAGTTGCGATCTAGCCGTGACCAAGGTTCCCTTCGGCCACTAGACCAGAGCCGCATGTGAGCATAGGCAGCATAATCACTCTATAGAACCATATGATCGTATTGGGGGTCAGTCCCCACCTCGGACCAATGGCTCTCTTACAGGCCCAATACGTGTTTGTCACCTTGCTTAGGCGACTATCAAGATGAGCCTTCCATGTCAGTGATTTATCAAGGATCACTCCTAGATACTTCACTTGTTCAACCACCGGCAGTGGTACTCCATCAAGATTTAGACCCTCAGGTCTAAGATTGTACTTAAGCTATAAGTTCATTCTTAAAGTAAAAACTTATTTTTTATTCACACTGCCCAACAAGTAGTGACACTCATCTTAAAGCCAGGAAAGGCTCCAAACGTATATACCAACTACAGACCAATAGCAATGGAATCTTGCATAGCCAAAATTATGGAAGCAATGGTTAGGTAGAGATTAGAATACCATATAGAAAGTAAAGACCTACTGGCAATATGGATTCCGAGCAAACAAAGGGGTTCAAGAATGTACAGCGAGACTAACTACTGAAATATATTACAATACTACTATAAACAAGAAAGCAGTAACAGTATTCTTGGACAAATCGGCAGCCTATTCCCAAAATGGTAGAGTATCTCAACAAGATAAAGATAAATTCTGATATCACAGCATTCGTACATAACCTTCTTAAACGAAGAGAAATCTATATTATGTCACCAAACTCGAACAAAACAGTAGGACCCCAATGGACGAACAAAGGTCTCCAACAAGGATCGCCGCTAAGTTCCATTCTTTTCAACTTGTACACTATTGTTGTGTTCTTTTTACACTATTCTGTTCAGCTCTGTTGAGATAATTTTCAATCTGAGCGGGTGACCAAAGTGAACAGGAAATCTTAAAAAGAATGCTCCTTATGTTTTGAGGCTATGATCAACTAAACGGCAGAGCCGAGCCAAGCCGAGCACCCACAAGAGGTAGTGCAGTTAGGGGCAAGAGGGGAAGAGATAGTTCAGCTCTGTTCAAAACGAGCGCTTAAAAAGAATACGCAAAATCATTCAAGTGAACAGAGCAGCTGATCTGCTCGAGCAAATTCTGTAAAAAGAACACACCTAGTAACACTAACAGAAAACATGGAAGATGATGACATATTGGTATGGTGCAGCAACCAGAGAATGGAGACATCCATTAAAAAAAAAAAAAAAAAACAACACCAAATAAAATGCAGATCTGTCTGATTGAACATGGATTTTCAGTGTAATCTACTAAATCAAAGACCATGTAGTCCAGTAAATGAAGGCGAAAAATACCGTCAACATGGGCATCTGGTCCAGCAAGAAAATTTTTTTTTTAATTTGCAGGTGATAGTAGGTACATTTAACCCCCAAAATCTCAGGTTCCTGAAATTTGTGGGAGGGTCGGAAAATGGCTCTAGAGATCCCGAAAATCCGTTTTCCGCCGATATCTCCCGAACTACGATCCCTAGAGAATTTTTGTTCAGACAAAAAATGAAGAGCAGTTTATTACCTACAAAGTTGTCTCTACAATTTTTTTCGTTACACCAATATTTTTTGCAAAAATGGTGGTTAATAGTTCGCAGTTTTCTGAAACTTAAAAACTGACGTTTCTAGTCCTCGGGTAACCGTTGTAACTTCTTCAGTCAGAGCTTAATCACAAATAAAACACACGGGCGTACTAGAATTCTCAGCGACTTCCATTTTTCTACAGGAATGAACAATTTTTATCAAATCATTAGATGTCATTTCACCCACAACAATATTAATGATCTTAAATAAAAAAATGAAACCTCACCGTGTGCTCCAAAAAAAAAGAAGCTCAAGAATTTTCAATATTTCCCTGTTTTTTATTAATAAAAATTTCAAAATTTATTATTTAATAATAACAATAAAATTAATAATGACTTGAATTTCACTTTTTACACTGGAATACTACTAATTTATTCTTGAAAAATCACGAAAGAGATAGTGTTTACATGTAAAATTGTCAGTTGTTGACAAACAATGCAGCAGAAAGCATCCGTACACGCACTATAGCAGACGCCGTCGACCACACTATAGATGGGTGGCGTGGCGGCGTGCGAGAATAAAATGAGGCATCCATTACAACAAATTTAGAGACAAATTTATTTTTGATGTATCAAATAAAATACTTGATACACATATCAAAGGAAAGTTCAGAATGTGACCTTTCATAGGATATGATGCTTGACCGGGAAGAATTTTACTGTAAAGAAAAAAAACTGCTGTCTTCCCTCAGGAAACTGGAAATTTCCCCGATTTTACTGAAAGCCCAGGGGTCTGAGCCAAAAAAAATTATACCATCGGCAAGAGGATATTCTAGCCTTTCTCCCAATATCAATTATAAGCGGGTTTGACAGTTAATCATCGAGAAATTCCCGATAAACCAGAGCACTCGGGAAAACTCCAGAAATCCACAAAAATCGCCTACTGCAAAACACATTATTCAAAAAAATACGGGCGAATTATTGGTAGCATTGTTTCGGAATAAATAAAGTACCCACCAAAGAACCATTATCCAATAGGATTGGCTGAAATAACACTTAATAAAAATAATATGAATAAATCCATGGAAGCATTAAAAAATCTAGCAAAGATGAATTTTGGCCTGGTTTTCCAATGACCAAGCAGCACAAATTGAATGGATAAAAAAACGCCTTAGTAACCACAGATCCCTTCTTTCACCCGCACTTTGATTCATTAAAAAATATTGATTTTCATGCGAGTTATTAAAAAATTAGTAATTTACTTAGGGACGTCAAGCCCTCAGAGCGTGCTCTCTATAAGCTGGCCTGGAGCTCAATTTTGGGTCGGCGTTCGGACGATTTATCTCGAAAACTATCTAATTTTTCGAAAAAATGCTAGGGATAATTATTGTGGGTAAGGAACTGCTCTTTATTTTTCGTCTGGACAAAAATTCTTCAGTGGTCAAATATCGGCAGATATCGCGGGAAAACGGATTTTCTGGAATTTCAGAGCCATTTTCCCACCCTTCCACAATGGTCAGGTACCTGACATTTTGGGAATTTGATGTGCCTACCATTACCTGCAAATTAAAAAAAAATTGCTCTTGCTGGACCAGTTGCCCATGTTGACACCTTCGTTTACTGGACTAATGGTTTTCGCAAGAGGAAACCTAAGAAGGACACCACCTAACTTAACCATCAACGACGAAAACATTGAATGGGTCAAGGAAAGAAAATTTGTATAAAACATATAGAGCAGATATGCAACAAAGCAGCAAAAGGAATACACATTATGAAAGCCTCAACCAGAGTTTGGTGGGGTGCAAATCCTAAAATTCTGTTGAATATATGAAACGTGAACTTTGCGTTCAACCTTTCAGCTTTTATTTTCATCAATGAATTTCTTCAGAATTTTGATTTTTGGTGGAATAGTGTATGTATGTATGTATATTTCCTGAAAATATTGTTTTTGAAAAATCAATATATCATTACACTTTTGTGTTTTGTGGTGGAATACATTAATTTTCCAAAAATCAATATTCTTGAAATATTTTACCGCGAAATTCAAAATTTTGAAGAGATAAGAAGTGAGAAGGTACCGGCAGGTCTTTTCTCATCGTCTGTGGACAAAGCAAGTGTGAAACTGTGCAGTAGTTCATATACAATATTATTTTTATCTGAACATGGGAATGAAAATTTTTCGAACATTACCCAATAGGTACCTGGATTACTGGTATGTTTTTTTACATATGTTACCTCTTTATTTTAAAGTTTCACAGTGTGAAATTAATAATCAATAAGTATTTTTTTGAACAAAATGGCTACCCATTTTGTAAGCCACATGGGTATACCTTTCCTCTCCTATTTAGCCAGGTTTAAAATTAGATATTTGTCCAGGATGAATCCTCAAGTTCAATTATTAAATTGTATTTATTGAGCTGTGTTGAATACATTATCCAGCACTGTAAGTTTTGTACTTGCATTTTATAAATTCAAGTGTGGCAACGTTGCCTAAAATTGTCATCTGTCACTGGACGTTTGACTTGGGAGAAGAACGAAGCTCCCCGAGTTACTTTTATTCCAGTTGCGTGCCTAGGGATAAGGTCAATTATTCGCAATTGTTAAATACTTTCTTATAACTACAAGTTTATAGTTTTGTACCTAAACCTGAAGCTCTACCTTAGTGGTATCTTCGCAATTCATTGTAACAAAAGTAAATACTGTACAAATTGTAATATAGTGTAAATAGTTGAAGTGATGACGCGTGCTTTCCTTCATCCTTCCTTCTTCATGTTTAGCCATAAAATAGACTGAGCAAGCTGGACTGATATCCTTATAGGGCAAGTTTTTTTTGTCACTTTTTTATTCTTATACCTGTGTATCTTTATAGCACAGTTTCCTGGGATACAATTTCCTGAATCAAACAAACAGTTCCTTGAAGACAAATAGTTTCTTGGAGACAAACAGTTCCTTGGCGACACACAAATTCCTGGAATGCAATTTTCTGAGTATAACAGTTCCTTGGAGACGAACAGTCCCTTGTGACAAACAAGTCCCTTGAAAAATATTACCTGAGGCTACAGTTCCTGGAGAACACCTTCGCTGAACAGATAAACGGTCTCTAGGAGAACAACGGTCCATAGGAATACAACAGTCCCTAGGAGTACGACGTTCCCTAGGAGACTCCGTTAAGAATATATTCTAGTGTGATTGCCGGATCTACAAGATTTTTTGGTGAGGCCTTTACCATCACTCAATTCGGTGTGTGGAGGATGTCAGTGGAGAGCATCCAAAAGTAGAGAGTTGGGCTTCACCCTCAAGATATTTTTTTAGTGCTTTGGTATTTTAAATTTTTTTTATTAACTCAACTAACCCTTCTTTTATTGAAATTTCAAGATAAAAATTATATACATTTTTTTTCACTTTGATAGTTTTATTTACTACACAGAAACTTTAAGTTCTTTTTTTTTTCGAATTACCAGATTAAAACGTTCAAATTTGATTTTGTTTCTCATTTTCTTCTAGGAAAGAAAATTAGTGGCGCCCTAAAGTTGCTTTTCTTTTTTTCCAAGTTAATTTCTTCTTAAGGGCCCGTTATTGAATGAAAATATGACCGTAAAAACATGGCTTACGTTTTTCATTCAGTTAATTTTTATTAATAATTTTAGATGAGACATAAGGTGTTATATCGATTGCCAAACTGTTAAGGTAGTGTGCATCATAATTTATATGGGTTTCTTGTTAGTAATAAATTCAACAGACGTTGTCAAATATCCCCAATTTTGGGCAATGAAGATTGAAATGATATAAAGGTGATACATCCTTCATAACAGTATTTTATAGACAAATGTGTGACAATGCAGCGAAAATATTGTTATTTTATCAAGAACTGAATGAAATAAAAGCGGCATAATTAGCGCCGTAATTCAAATATGGTAGCCAAAAACTCTGTCTTATTTGGTTGAACCGATTTGGCATCAGAGGGAGCTGACTGAATCAGTATCATTCGAGTGATAGGTATATATCGAGAGGATAGTTTCCGATATGAGACTCTAATTTTCCAATCCAGTGTTGCCAGAGCGGGTACAATTGTATCAGATTTCGTACTCTCGATAATCTAAATGTACACTGGTACAACGTGTGTAATGCAATAATATTGGCTTGTTAACTTTTAATAGCGAAAGTATTAGTTATACACGAACGACTTCAAAGCGTTTTTCATATAGACAATCAAAGATCTCGCATTATATCTTCTCTTTATAATAATAAATCACATTAAGCTAAGTTAGATGTTTAAAAGTGATTTCATTTATTTATATTGATTTATTCAATTGAATGTTGTTTGTTTTTGTAGGTTTGAGTAAAATTAAAGGATTTGTCATGGTTTTTTAATATTTTCGGTATTTAGGCTAAGATCTGGTAAATAATTTAGGCAGTAGCTGGCAACAGTGTTCTTGTTTTCGTTCCCTCTGTTCCAGTTTAGGATAGGATAGAGTTACCTGTGGTTTTAAAAACGTAAAACAAACATGACGTACACACGGAGGAAAAAAAAAAGCGTCATACAAAATTTATATACAGTGTGGAAACCACTTATGGAATAAAATTCTTCAAGTCATTATTTTAGAAAATTATAAAATATGCCGAGACTCGTCAACTTTTGAATTGAGTTGTGCGTTATGTTAACATAAATGTAAATGTACAGGGTGACTCACGCAAGTATGCCATAGTCGGTGTTTTCTTTTTAATGAACCGATTCCAAAAAACTAAATAATGTATGGTCAATTATGGATTTTACAGGGTGAAATTTTAAAATTAATAATTTATTACACTTGAAATATTGGTACTTTTTAAAATTAGCTAAATATGGATTTATCAAAAATCTAAACTAACTAATTATTAGACGTATTTGTATAATAAACAAAACCTGCTACGCCCATGAATTTTATCATAAATACCTAAAAATTGCCTAAAAACGCCAATAATTAGACAAAATCGGTAAATAATGTGGATTGTTTTAAATCGGTAAATAATTTGGATTGTTTTCTATTCTGTCAGTTGTTGATGTGTTGACAGTTTATACTGGAAAAGTAAAATCTTCCCCAATAAATGGATTGGACGAAGAGGTACTATCAAGTGGCCAGCTAGATCGCCAGACCTTACGCCGTTAGATTTTTTCCTGAGGGGTTATCTCAAGAACAAAGTATATGCAACACAACCAACTAGCATTGTAGACCTCAAAGATAGGATAACTACAGAAATACGGAATATTTCACCTCAAAACTTTAAACGAAGTTAAGGAGTTCTATAGGAGACTGTGCTATTGCCAACAACTAGGTGGAGAACATTTTGAGCATTTATTTTAATGTATTAAAATCAAATACATCAGGTATTTTATGTATGTGTTTGATAACTGTAAAAATAAAAATTTCACCCTGAACAATTCATAATTGACCATACATTATTCAGTTTGTTGAAATCGGTTCATTAAAAGGATTTCAGAAATATGCAAATATGTATACAGGGTGTTTCATGGAAAAAACAACACCGACTATGGCATACTTACGTGAATCACCCTGTACACTTACATTTATGTTTACATAACGCACAACTCAATTCAAAAGTTGACGTATCTCGGCATTTTTTATAATTTTCTAAAATAATGACATGAAGAATTTTATTCCATAAGTGGTTTCCACACTGTATAAAAAATAATCGAAATAAGACGGAAAAATAATAGAGATATAAATTTTATAATAAATAGGGTCACAACGTATCAACAACAAATCAGATAATAATTCACCCTCGTTGCCTCGTTACCTCTGGTTAACAGATAAGAAATGTAGGTAAATTAAATCGAAAACTATAACATCTCAATAAACATATCACTCGGTATTGTATCGAATGATACAAACTGGCATGTGAAGTGGGGATCAGTGGGGAGCGACACGTGATTATTTGTCCGGTACACGGTTGATCAAGTATTTATTCAAGATTATAATAGTAATCAACCATTGACCACTTATTTGGTCAACTAAATTACCAGTTCCGAGAATATATGATCCAAATTTTGGATAAAACCATATCCTCTCCCCATCTTGTGGTTTTCAGTGGAAGCTGAGGTTCATTATTTTACCGTAGTGGCTAATAACGGAGCCTTAAGAGCAATAAGGTAACGAAGCCCTGTAGTTAAAATAAGCGAAAAAAAAGCGCTATCCCAATAAAACCTGTTCCTGGAACGTGCACTTCACTGGATTCCATTTCTAGTAGACTATCATATCTTTGGAATGTCATAAAATTGAATATTTTATTTCACATTTTACCAGAGAAGTGATCTACTATGAATGGACCTTGATAAAATTTGACAACAAAGTTTTGTAGTCTTAAACTTCAAAATATTATTGATTGTCTAGTTATATTATTTCCGTTGTGACAGATGAGGACAAAAATTTTATTACTAGTTAATCTTGACAACGGTGGCTGGAACGCTACCGAAAAGTCGAAATAAAAAACATTATTGTGGTTTGATTCCCTAAAAAATAAGAGAGAAAAGAATAAGTAATGCCACAAGGAACTTACAGAAGATGTCTAAATATGGGTTCAACTAAAGTATTGAACAAGTTTACCTGGAAATTCATTCACAACAATCTTACCGGAACATTTCTAGGTATAAAGGTAATAAGTATCAAGTGAGTTTACTTCTTACTTATTTAGGGTTGGATGGATGGTAGTAAAATACTTAGTTTAAACCAAACTTATATCATCAATTAAATGTACATTAGTGCATATAAGTGACCTACACTATACTACCTATATTTGACTGGAGGTTAACTCAGCCTACCTGGGATAATCATGTTCTTGTGTCCGTTAGCCTAGTTTTCACAAAAGCCACTGCATTTAACTCCTGACCTCCTACATTAGCCCTAAGCAATGATAATCCATCAACAAAAGCTCTCAATTTATCAGGTGACCTGTCAAATTCTGGCGGAATTACCTTACTGGTTAGAAAATTCTACAAAACTTAACGCCATATTTTCCTCTCCGTCACTCGTTTCACAATCACTCTCTCTCTCTCATGCACTTCCGGTTTAATACTACTAAAACATGAAGTAGGTATAAGGTATCTACAAGATAAAACCTGAAAGGTCCTTACAACCCTATCTCTTAATCTATCAAAATTTACCTTACAAAATTTTCTTCGATCCTCGTTTAACTGGTTCCAATATTTATTTAAAATTGTCGTATAATTATTAAAAACATTTGTTAAATTTAAAATAATGTTATCCCTAACATCTAAACTTTTAGGAACCTGAGTTTTCAATGCCCTTTTACTGTTTTTAATTATATCGTTAACTATTAACTGTAATTCGTTTTCAAGCTGTTCCCAGGTCATGACCTTGACTTACTCAAAATTGCAATGTCATCATTAACCATTGTGATATTCAACCTTTCGCTTATAATATATATACAATGTAAAAAAATTCAAAACAAATAAATGACTTCACAAAAATAAAGTATATCCATAAAATTTGCTTACCGATCCTACACTGATAATACGCTTGTTGCTGGTTGTAATGCTGCGCTTCTTCTGAACTCCCTCTTGAGTTGTCTTTGACTTTTCCAAATGGACCATACCAATTTTGTTACCAGAATAACCACTATTACATACATCAGTACACGTACATCATTGCTAACTTTGAAAGCCTGTTCCTGCACGATGAAATTCGAGATTACGACTCCTGTCTCTTTTACATCCTGGTTGACTCGGAATTTCCCATAGTTATCACCAATTTGTCACGGTCGCCATGTAATAAGGGAGAATTATTGATATCTATTTGGTCGTTAGAAAGATCTGAAAATTTGTTTTTATTAATCTCAAGAGCTTCTAAAAGATTTAATATGAGGGATTTAGGTTCTATCACGATACACTTACACGGTATGCTGATTTCTATTCCAAATTGCGTCCGAGCCGCGCAGTTCCGTCACGCGGGAACCAGAAATTTACACCCACCTCTCACCAGTCTTTCGATTCATTGTGTTTTCATGCAATACAAGGTGTTGTTAGCTTTAATTTCAATTTTACTTGAGTTGATTCGTTTATTTGGAATTTTATTAACCGCTAATTTAGTGTTATTAGTGTTATTTAATACTGTTTTATAATATAAGGTTATTTTTGTTTTGTAACGATTAAGGGAAATTAATAGGAAAATCAGTTTTCAAAACTGCCTGAAAAAACTGGACAAGAATATATCAAAATTAACAAATTTCAATAAACGATTCTAATTATAAGCTTTTTCTACTCCTATACTATAAGTTATTAATTAAACGCCAATTTTCAGTTTCATAATGATACTCATTATAACACTGGTTTTCATTATGAAACTGAAAAATTGACCAATAGAAATCAAGATTTTTAAATAACCAAGTAAGCAGACCCAATATTTTCTGTGGAATGTCGAGAAAAGACCAAAATAAATGTCGAGCACCGGACCAAAAATACCTAATGACCAAGGTAATACATATTTAAACTTATTAATTTTTGATTATAATAATTTATTACTAATTTTGTATAACAGTAACATACCTCTATACGTTTTATATTATATAGTAAGATCCCAGAGCGATAAGACATAACTTATTTTCAAATAGATGAAATGTTAGGTTCTCAGTAACACCTCGTATGCTTTGAACACCTGTGTGTTTGTGGAGCTATCCTAAGGGCACCTTGGCAGATATCAGGTGAGAAAGATGACTAAAATTAAGAGTTACTCAACTTACATTTAAATGTCTGATTTTTATATATGTTTTGTAGAATAATATTCTAAAGTAGTATCATAAGTGTCAGGCACTTTCCATGGGCCAAAACTTTTGTCAGACGCCTTAAAGCTGCAAAAGAATGGATTAACTTCATTTATTTTCACATGTCTGACTTTCAAATATGTCATCATGGCAACTATTACTAAGTTATATGTGCTCTAACAGATTCGAACTATACTGATATAATGGTGTGTTTTAATTTTGCCCACCCATAAATATTTTTGTTTCAAATATTTTTAAAATGTAAAAAAATATATATTACCTACATATTTCTACATGTTTTGTATATTGTTAACTCCCAGCATCATTGTACTTACCAAAAAAAGATAACTAAGTTACTGATAATAAAGTAATATTTCATATTATATCTGAAAAACCATGTGGCATTTAAATAATCATTCATAAAGTAGAAATATGCATGAAAATTAAACACAAACTGAGTATTTCCCATATATTTAGTATTGTACATCAGCGATTGAGATTCCCACAAGACGTCACACGCTGTCGGCTACATGCGCAAGAACATACCGTGAGTAAGTGTATCGTGGGGTCTATATGAAAAATTTCAAAATTTGAATCGAAAGTGTGTTGGTTTTCTAATAAATTATTTGAGTAGTTGAAATCTAATTTTTGGTTGTTATAGGTAGGTCTATGTTCTGAAATTCTAGTTTTAAAATTCCTAAAAGCTCTGATCACAGTTTTCATTACCACATTTTAATTTATAAACTCCTGATTCGTTTAATTTTGAAGATTTTGATATGTTGTTTATAATGAATTTTGATAAATTGTTATCAGTTTTGAAGCAAATATTCAAGTCTAAAGTTTCTGAAAATGATTTGATTTTCAAGGATGGTATTCCAAAGTATGTTACTGCTAATGATATAATTTCAAATAATGCGCTACCCGACTCTTTTTCCGAAAATTCCGACAATTTATTCAATAGTTTACCTTTGATGTGGTCTTTGAACCGTTCTAATACATCAATCGATTTATCAATTACATCGTTTTTTGTATTGAAGTACTTTATGTCTGACATTTCATTTCCACCGGATTTTTTTAAAAATTCCTCACAAAATGTCGTATTCACTTTCAATGCAGAGCGTTCTGTCAAAAGTTTCCTAATTTTATTTTGAAAAATTACTACACAATCTCCTAAAAATCGGTTCAAGTCTTTATGAAGTAAATTGACTATAGCCCCCGTCTTAATCCTACTCTTAAAACTCGATTCTACATTCACCCATTTAACTCTACTCTGTAATTTGGAATTTAAACCTGACCCTACATGTCTATTTGAAATTAATTTCCTAAAATGTTTAAAGTGTCCCACGTAAGTTTCTAATTTTCTCAAAGTTCCCATAGATAATTTATTAGGTAACTTTCTACGAATGGCCGCATTACATAATTTTATTTGTCTATGCATTCGTTTTAGCCAAATTTCAGCGTCCCTACTGGTAAATTTATCAAAAAGTATTTTTCCTACAACCACTATGCAAAACACGCTTTTCTACACAAATTTTTATGCGCAAAGCAGGCCTTTCCTAATTCTTTTGATAGCCGTTGGAAAAGTAATGCGAAAAGTACACGCTATGGCACTTTTCCGCACCGAAATGTCAAACAAAGCTACCTATGACCTGTCAACTTATTTTGACAATTCAACCTAATAGTGTATTTCTTATTTGTGTACAATTTTTAAATTAAAACCAAAAGTACCTAAGTGAACTATTTATTTCATTATCAATTTTAATTCATTAAAAAAACAATTTAAGGAATTATGAACCAAGATCAAAATAACTTATTTTTTGAGTTGTCCAATTCGGACATTGAAAATACTCCTCCATATATTATTGAAAAGGCTAGAACTGCAACCGAAAATTTTTTACCTGAGGTTTCAATACAAATTTGTTCAAATTTTACAATTAATTATACATTCAACTAATTTTTCTATTTATTTTCATATTGTAAGTTCTTTCTATTAAAAGTTTAAATAAAATAACTATATAAATGACTGTATTTCTTCCATTAATAAATGTGGTTGTAGAAAAAATATTGTGTGCAACTTGTACGCAAATCACTTTTCCCACTCGCTAGATTTGCGGCACTCGCCTTACGGCTCGAGCCACAAACTTCTGCGCTCGTGGGAAAAGTGACGCTTTGCGCACTTGTTGTACAAACTACTATTTCTCAATGTTTTCATTGAAAGTAATAAACGGTCGGATTGTTCAATTAAAGTGTTAACAGACTTCATTGGAGCGGTAAATATATAAATCGAAAAAAATATCACTTACCCTTTTTTATTTTCCTCAATTTCGAAAGATGTTAGCGGATTGGGCTTCCCAACGTCGATTTGTCCTCTGTATTTTAGGCTGCTGAACTCCGCTACGTGCGGCCGGTATGTTTCGGTCACCCTTTTGGATAGGAATACCGCTCTATCTTCGAGTTGGAGCAGCACTGCCTCCCCAAATTTCGTCTTCACTATTTGTCCTGCTGTTATTTGGAACGGTATATCCTTAGGTAACTCTGTCAGTCTCACAACTGGTTTTTTTTTCTATAAGAGACACAGCATTAAGTTTAGTAAGGTCCATCTATAAAAAATGAAATCAAATTTGATGATAATTGAAAACGCGGAAACATTTACAGCAAAAACTACTCTCCCCCGGCTTGCGTTTGCTTATTTATGTGTGTCTTCCCCACCGTGTACAAAAAAACACGTGTCGTGACTTTAAGATGATGAGTTTTTGTAATGGGAATTGCGTTGTGATTTCCTGTTATATCTTCTTACCTTAAGATTATAAGTTTCCTTTTTGTGTTTAAATTTTAGATTGTAACTTCCTATTTACAATGGGTATTGTAAATAAAAACTTCTTATCTCAAGGCTGTAGCTTCGTGTTAATAAAGTTTTGAGATGATTTAAAAGGTCTCCATTAGGACATGGGATATCAAAATAAAAATGAGCTTGATATTTATCTGTGAGAAAAGAATCTTTATCTGTTGTTTCATGAAAATTATCAAATCCTGCTAATAATGATTTATCTTTGCTCTTGTGAGCTTCTAATAAAATTTCAAAACAATGCTTGCAAACGTTTAATTTTATAATTGAAGATTCTATAATATGAAACCCATAGACAATATTCAGCCTCATCGTGATCATGTTCACAATTTTCAAGTGACAACACAGTATTTCTTCTAGGTATCGATATATATCTACTACAATCGATATACTCCAAAGGATAAGGGTAACGCTGATTTTGAGCTAGAACATTTACTGATTTCCATTTCCAGTATGAGAATCTTTTTGCAATATTACATGTCATTGACCATGGTAACGGTGACTCATTAAGGGGCATCTACCAAATTCGACCTTGCTATTATGCTTTGTATATTTTTTTGTTTCCCTACGTCCTCACGTTTAAGTTCACATAACGAAAATTTTACTAGAAATATGAAAGCTCCGCAACATGTAGGTAGCCAAGCGGTCCATTTTTATCCGATATTTTAGTGGTAGCAACCGAATTTCAATAAGGAATTGTACGGTCATAAGTAATTTGAGGATTCTGAGATTTTTATATAGTATTTATAAAGCTTCAAATTAGACTTCTTATCAATTAGTTTTTCCATTTAATCTATATTTAATTGTTTACAAGGGCTCAAACTTTGCTTAATATCATGATTAGTATTTTTTTCAACAAAATTTGGTAAGCATTTCAAAGTTTTTATTCGATGAGAACTCCAAGTTCAACATTAATCTACATGATATATTTTTTTCTTCATTTTCAATACATCCATTACCTCAAAATTATTTGCCAAAAATATTTCGATATTTTCTCAAATCGCTGCCGATAGATTCCCCTTAATAAAATTAGCTAATATATTAATATTTTCACAAATTGCTTTTATGCATAATCGGCGTAATTGGAGAGGCTGCTGCTGCACCATCTACAACAATGGAATTAAATTTTATAATGCCCCCAAGGTAGCGTATCGAAAGTATTTGGTATTAAATAGCGTTTATCATCATAAGGACTCAAACCGATTTTTGAATGCTCTACACTATTGTTTTTCCCATTTTTGCGGTAGATTGTTACTTCCTGTTACAATGGGTATTGTAGATAAATATTTCTTATCTGTAACGTTCGTAGGAATTTCAGAAAAACAATTTAATTATTTGCAGTTTATTTTAAAAACATTATTGATAAAAAGAAATTATTTTGGTTAATAAAGTTTTGAGATGATTTAAAAGGTCTCCATTAGGACATGGGATATCAAATAGGTTCCAATTAAAGGGTCCGGCTGCAACAAGTTTTTTGGTAAACTCATTATATTTGTGGAATGTGGTGTTTTTGAAAAAGTACATGTGTCCGTCAATGTACTGGAATGCTCATGTAACATCTGTGGGTAGTCCAGGGAAAATATCTTTTATTTGTCCTCTATTCTGGACAGTTTTCAAGTTCTTGTCAAATTCAATATAATTACTGTTATTATAAAATACATAATATATTTTCCCATGATTGCTTTGAAACATTGTGTTTATTTGGGAATTTTTAGGTATAATTAAATTATTTATTTTATTTTCAAAAAGTTATTTTAAAGAAGAAAATATACAATTTTCACTACTTCTTAAGACTCGTTCTCACGGGTCAAGTTTAGTTGATCAACTTTAGTTGATGTAATGAAAACCTATCTTTCAATAAAGTTGATCAACTTTATAATTGATCAACAAAAGTTTGACCCAGTCAAACTTTTATCGTTCAAGTGATGTGTCATCACGAATTGTTTTCAAGTTGAAACTTGTCTTGAAACGTGTGAACTAGACAGTCAACATTTTTGTTGAATGTGTAGTACTCTTGCAACTGGTCGTGGTGTGTGTGTTTGTCTGTTATTTGTGAAATAAAATTTCACTGAAAGTATAAAAATACCAGAAGAATGATCCTCAAGTGATCTGAAAATGTTATTATGAAATTTTTGGAATCATATCATAAGTATGATTGTCTCAGGAACCACCGAACGGATAAATATAGAAATAGAGATGCACGAGAAAATGCTTTGGGTTGTGAAGGAAATGGAAATTTCTGGTCTTACCATTGCTAATTTGAAAAACAAAATCAAGATTATTAGAAAAAAGTGGAATGGGATCAGATGAATTGTACATACCAAGATTATTTTGGTATAAAAGGTGTTACAAATACAAGAGATACATCATCAAAGTGATTCAGTTTTCATTGAAATATGTGAACAACAATTAATTCGTGGTCAGCTTTTGTTGATCAAGTAAAGCTGGTCAACTTAACTTGACCCGTGAGAACTCGCCTTTAATCAAAATTTTCTAAGACGTCACCTGCATGCAATAAGTGTTCATTTTTTACACAAAACATCTACAAATTGTACTGTAAGATTTTAGAACCATAAAACACTCTGCTCTGAAAATATTTTTTGACACAAAATTATTCGAATTTTTATATCAACACCGAACAACGTTTTTATAACGTCATCCTGTACGTAATAAAAGTTCAAAATAATCACTAATTTTATGGTTGATGTAAGAAACGTCAATCACCCTCCATCTGAGCAATAATACTAATTTTGATCTTAATATTCTCACTACATCTAAATCAAAGGACCCCGCGCTTTTTTTATGACAAAGTGGCGTTCCGTCAAATGTTATAAATTTTGGATATGATGTTGTACTCGACTTCTTGACCAAAAGTGTCCATGGGACCAATTCAATCCTATGACTAGTTTCCGATATACAGGGTATTAAAGTTGAAAAATCCGTGTTTTTCGTGACCACGTAATTTTATTATTAACAAATAAATATGCATTTTTAATTGATAGTACCAATAATATGTTCTAGTTTATCGTAAACTTACACATAAATAGTTCAAAATGTCAACATATACAGGGTGGGACTCAATTATACAAGGACGAATTTTTGAAATTCTAAGAAATTCTTATATTGAATGAAAACAAGGTAAGAAATAAAAATTTACTTCATATTCAATGTTCTGGCATCAAATATACTAGTTCTAGAGGTATTCCATACAGGGTGCTTCTTAATGCAACCTGAAATTAGTTTTTTACTTTATGAAATAAATAAGTTACATCATGTATTTTAAAATTAGTTTTTCATGTTCAAAACATATTGGTTACCTTGATATTAGTACGTTTCTTAAAATACAGGGTAATTTGCACATACATCTTGTTATTAAACCGACAAAAATTAGAGAAAATACACTTTTTCTGAATCACCCTGTATTTTATAATTAGATCCGTCAAAATGTTTAATTTATTTTGTTTTGTAATAAGCTTAAAATAGTAAATGAGCTGAAAAGATTTCATAATCTTACTATGACCAGTTTTTTAGAAAAAGGGTCCTTAGGGTGGAAGAGGTATCGATTAAAGATAACTTTATGGAAAACCCAGGTTTTCATGATTTGATAATTGCTCTGTTCTGTCGGTTCTACCAACAATTTGGCATTTATAACCTTAATTAATTATATTGTGAATATTTTGATTGCTTTTACTTTGTTTTCTTTGAATTTTGCAATGTTAACAAACGATATCCAAGATATTGATTTTGAGGAACTTTCAACCGACGATGAAGAAGATGCTATGAATATTGTTGAAGACCCTCGGCGACAAAGGATATTCAGGAATCGGCTGGACCATTTCACTTTGTGGAACGAAACAGAACTACACCAATAATAGAAGAGATTCAATTTCCTCATTGGAAAAGTGTATGGCTCGTCTATCCATCCAGACAGGAACAAATAAAATAAAAATTAGACACTGGGAACGAAATAACAAATATACCAAACAGACATATCGAAACTAGACCATAAAACAAAAATGCCAAAACTGTAGGCCGTAGAGAATATTTCCCTATCCTCCAGGCTATTCTCCTTTCCATTTTTCTCATTTTTTTAATGAAACTTTCATTATTATTAATTCACTGTAGTACATGCCTACAGGATGATTAAATACTTGTAATTTATTTATCTTTTTATCAATGGTTCGGTACACTTCGGTATGTATCCATAAATAAAAATGTGATTATAATTTCGTTCACTATCCCTATTCTGCTGAGTACTCTACCCTCAGGACCCTGTTTCTGAAAAACTGGTCATAGAAGATTATAAAATCTTTTCAGCTCATTTACTATTTTAAGCTTATTACAAAACAAGATAAATTAAACATTTTGACGGATCTAATTATAAAATACAGGGTTATTCAGAAAAAGTGTATTTTCTCTAATTTTTGTCGGTTTAATAACAAGATGTATGTGCAAATCACCCTGTATTTCAAGAAAAGTACTGATATCTAGGTAACCAATACGTTTTAAACATCGTGAACTGATTTTAAAATACATGGTGTAACTTATTTATTTCATATAGAAAAAAAATAATTTCAGGTTGCATTAAGAATCACCCTGTATGGAATACCTCTAGAACTAGTATATTTGATGCCAGAACATTGAATATGAAGTAAATTTTTTTTTCTGATCTTGTTTTCATTCAATATAAGAATTTCTTAGAATTCCAAAAAATGGTCCTCTTATAATTGAGTCCAACCCTGGATATTTTGACATTTTGAACTATTTATGTGTAAGTTTACGATAAACTAGAACATATTAATGGTACCATCAATTAAAAATGCATATTTATTTGTTAATAATAAAATTACGTGGTCACGAAAACAAGGATTTTTCAACTTTAATACCCTGTATATCGGAAACTAGTCATAGGATTGAATTGGTCCCATGGACACTTTTGGTCAGGAAGTCGAGTACAACATCATATCCAAAATTTATAATATTTGACGGAACGCCACTTTGTCATAAGAAAAGCGCGGGGTCCTTTCTATGACGTCATTAATGTTATAATAGTTTTTACACAAAATATCTACCTACTAATTGTACTGTAGGATTTTAGAAACGACCCTTGTATCAACATCTCAACAATAAACACAAATTTAATTTTCCTTAAAACCCCTAACAAAAAGATGGAGTTTTCGAAATCAAGAGTTTCTTTTTTCGTTGACATGCAAATGAATTTACTGACGTATAAATGGTTTAGCTACTAACAACTACCAACAACTCCGCAAAAGTAAAATAAGCAGTAGAAACTCACCATACTCTCTATATCTTCAATATTAGCTCGTGTGTGAGAACACTCAAGAAATAGCGATTTGTTTTCTTCTTCCATCTCTCTTCCTATAGACTTTCAAATTATTTTTTATCGTTACTGTAACAACATATGACTTTACACATGTGTGTTACCAAGTATAATAAAAACTCACATTTTTCTGTTATCTCTACTAAACGACTTTTTACTACGAACACTGTTTCCTCAAGTTCTCTCCCATTTCTACGCTGGCTTCTGAAATCAGCCGGTCAACTGCGCGGTTAGCCGGTTAGTGATTGAAAAATATCAAAACCGTGATAATTTTATATCGCATTATTTCTACGCAATAAGTTATGTGGTATTTTTTGTGTTCTGTTTACAACCCTATCGTCTCCTGATTTCTAGCGTGGTAAAAACATTTGATTAAGATTATCTCATTACCTCAAACCTTGAGAAGTTTATCAATTGGATGTGTGGCAGCAAGTATCGTCCTTTCCACTTTTCAAAACATACGCGGCCTATCTTGGTAGTGATAAATTTCTCATCATTTATAATGTATTTGTCGTTGATAAACATATACAGTGTGGAAACCACTTTGGAATAAAATTCTTTGTCATTATTTTAGAAAATTATAAAAAATGCCGAGACACGTCAACTTTTAAATTGAGTTGTGCGTTATGTAAACATAAATTTAAATGTACAGGGTGATTCACTCAAGTATGCCATAGTCGATGTTGTTTTTTTTAATGAAACACCCTGTATATTTGCATATTTTTGAAATCTTCTCAATGAACCGATTCCAACAAACTAAATAATGTATGGTCAATTATAAATTATACAGGGTGAAATTTTAAAATTAATAATTTATTACACTTGAAATATCCATCCACTTCTCCTCTCTCCCTGAACTTCTTAAACAGGAGAGAGGCTATCAGAAGAATCCCAATCAGTCATACCAAACTCACACACGGATATCTGATGTCTTCAGGAAATCGTCCCGTTTGCCATAGCTGTAACGATATTGTGACCGTTAAGCACATACTGACGGACTGCAAACAATTTTCTGCTATATATAAACAACTTGATCTTAGGCCCAACCTCAAGGAAATGCTTCACTGCCCTACCGAAATCAAGAAATTCTTACAGTTCTTGAAAGCTACTAACCTATACGGTAAAATCTAATTTAAATATACCGATACTTAATTATGGCAGCGAAACGTGGGTATTAGACCAGAAAATGAAGATTAGAATACAAGCTATAGAAATGAAATACCTGAGATCTGTGAAAGGAATAACAAAACGAGATAGAATAAAGAATGTAGACATAAGAGAGGAGATAGAAATAATGTCTATGCTAAATTATATAGAAGAAAGACAACTGAACTGGTGAGGACACCTACAGCGAATGGAGGATACTAGACTAGTTAAAAATGTATGGGAAGCAGAGGTGATTGTTAAAAGAGACAGAGGTAGACCCAAATAATCCTGGGATAACAACATAACCAAAATATTGAAGGAAAGAGGAAAAACAATTACAGAAGCAAAACAATTAGCAAAAAATAGGAAAGAATGGAAAATTTTTGATGAATCTTGAAATTTTGAGAAATCTCCCTACACCGAAAGGTAGAAGGGAATTTGATTATATATTATTATATATAATAATTATATAAATATCTGTATTTATTTTTTCTGTGCCAATGACCAGCGCTGTCAGGGCACATTAAGCTAAAATAAAAAAAAAAATAAAAAAAATATTGGTACTTTTCCAATTTAACTAAATATGGATTTATCAAAAATCTAAACTAACTAATTATTAGACTTATTTGTATATATATTAAACAAAACCTGCTACGCCCATGAATTTTATCATAAATACCTAAAAATTGCCTAAAAACGCCAATAATAATTATGGATAAATATGGATAATGTGGATTGTTTTAAATCGGTAAATAATGTGGATTATTTTTCATTCTGTCAGTTGTTGATGTGTTGACAGTTTATACTGAAGAAGTAAAATCTTTGTCAAATACCCTTTCTTTTTCGACATAACAATGAAATACATATTTAACTGAGACTCACCGAATTGAGATTTTAATGATGATGGGGTATAACTGCAGAAGTCAAGTTGAAGTGGCAAACTTATTTAATCACAGGTATCCCGAATTGCCTAATATTTCACAATGTACTGTGTCTAAAATTCATGCACAGTTCAGAGAACTTGGACATGTCAAACCATTGAAAAGAAAACCACACTTCGTTGAAGATGATGTTAAAGTGGATATTTTGTTAAGTATCGAAGAGAATCCAACTTCAAGTACACGTCAAATTGCCCGTGAAAATAATGTTAGTCATACAACTGTTCTAAGATGTCTTCAAAAATAAAAACTTCATCCCTACAAATTAACTCTTGTGCAGGAGTTAACAGAAGACGATCCAGATCATAGAATGGATTTCTGCGAAATATTGATGAATAAGCTGAACAGAAATGAGATAGCTCTTGGTACCATTCTTTTTTCTGACGAATCAACATTCAGATTGAATGGAGAGGTAAACCGACAAAACTGTAAATATTGGTCAGCAGAGAATCCTAATTGGATGCGTGAGACACATACTCGGTACCCCCAAAAGGTGAACGTTTGCGCCGGTATCATAGGCGACCATATTATTGGTCCTATATTTATAGATGGAAATTTGACAGCTGAAAAATATTTAAATATGCTTAGAAATGAAGTTATTCCTGCGTTGGCAAACTTATATCCCAACGCAATAGATCCTAGCTTACAGAATAAAAATGTTTGGTTCCAGCAAGACGGGGCAACACCCCATTATACTTTAATGGTAAGAACTTATTTAGATGAAATCTTCCCCAATAAAAGGATTGGACGAAGAGGATTTTAAAAATATGCAAATATACAGGGTGTTTCATTAAAAAAACAACACCGACTATGGCATGCTTGCGTTAATCACCCTGTACATTTAAATTCATGTTTACATAACGCACAACTCAATTCAAAAGTTGACGTGTCTCGGCATTTTTTATAATTTTCTAAAATAAAGACAAAGAATTTTATTCTATAAGTGGTTTCCACACTGTATAATGTTTTAAATTTTAGAGTATTTTTCTGGTGGCAACTGCACATAACTATTCGTTGTTGATAAATACAATTATTTTATACAATATGTACAATTACAATATACAATTATTTATATATAATTTTAAGTCGTCGTTGATAAATATATTTGAGCATTGGTACTCTTCACCCTCATTCATGTCGTCGTTGTATATTTGAGCATTGGTACTCCTTCACCCTCAACCCTAAGACTAAGACTGCTGTCTGGCTCAACCGCCTATGTACCCACTAAGGAGCGATATGAAATTAAGTGGGCATTTCGGCAGCCTAGTGATTGGTTAAATTGCCGCCAGTTTCACACAACTTTTTTGATACAACTCACGATACACTTACTCACGGTATGTTCTTGCGCATGTAGCCGACAGCGTGTGACGTCTTGTGGGAATCTCAATCGGTGATGTACAATG
>CAJUYG010003357.1:0-21987 GCA_910591675.1 Galerucella calmariensis
TCTTGTCACGTCGGCTTGACGTCTATTCGCTTGACAAAACTTAACAAGAGGAATTTTACAATAACCGAAGGTGATGTTGATGGAGTCAATCTAATTGCATTAGTCCGAAAATAGATTCAAATGCGTCCAAACCATGTAAAAAATAATTGTTTTTTCTCGGATATCGAAACGGAAAATGCAATATTCAACCTGTTGGCATTAACACATTTTCTGACGCCCCCAAAAAAATAGCAACATTCCTAAATTATACACTAGCCATGCATTTCGCAGATCGTCTGTAACGTTACTGTCAGATGCTGGTGCTGATATACAAACGTTGAAAAGGCGTGGTGGATGGAAGTCCAACGCTGTTACTGAAAATTATATTGACGAATCTATCAATAATAAAAGAAGATACTTGGGCAAAATGCATTGACAAATAACGACAATATCGCAGTTCCGAAACAAAGTACATCGACAAGCATAACAATGAATTCAAACGTGACTGAGTTTTTTAACAATGATGTATTATCTGGGGTTTTATTTATGTCTACAAGTAATGAACAAAAGGCAGCAGTATTTCGTGGCAATACGTTTCAAAACTGTACGTTTAATATTTATAATAAATTACAGTGATTTCTCAATTAAAATATTATAATATGTAGTTGTCTGATTAATTTCATAATAAAACTAGGTATTCTTAGTAAAAATAAATGGATTTGTTGCCACGTTTTGCAACTGAAATAAGTGTCAAAATGATGACATTTCGTAAGTGAATTGCAAAAAAACCTTTTTCTAAATACCAATAAAAATACAACACGTGTAACCGCTTCGGTCTATTGCACCGTATTTATCGTATTACCGCCTGAACGAAACTATTACTTCAGACTGACCAAATAAACAGCTACTGAGCGGGGCAAAGCTTAGATTTTACAAAGAAAAAATCCATGCAACATTTCATACACCTTCGGTCTCAGAACTAAAGCGGGTAACGGAGGGTTAAGACCCGTCCATTTGCATATAGCTTCCCTCAACTTTTCGTTATTGATTGCCGGATTTATTCCCAAAATGTTGGAGTTGACTTTCCTATTTCTTACGGCCATGGAGACACCTCTCACTTCCTCTTATATTTCTCCCCTTAATAGCTCCGCGGCTTCCCTGTCCTTCAATTTTACCAACAGATCCCCCCGTTTGCTTTCTTGATATTTTCTATAATGATGACCAATTCTTTTACATGCACCTGTGTTTCCATCTTTTTTAGGACGTCGGTATATATAATACCGCCCGTCCTGATGAGTAACGCCTCCTTCTCCATCCCCGACTCTCTTCCCATTTCATTACCCTTGAATACTATACTCTTTGTTATTTTTTCTTTATCCATCCCTTCCCCTATGATTATTTCAACTTCTTTGATCCCCCTGTTCGTTTTTTTGATCACCCCTATAAGTTTCCTCACACTTGCATACAATTTGTGATCTCCCCGTTTTCTTGTATCCTCACTACATAGCTGTACCAACTTTTTGTAAACTACTCGAAAAGAGAATTGCCAAAAATCACAATTTTATCCGACCGATTTCACCCTTAAATTCAATGTTAAATATGGCCAGATTTCAAACGGGACGTGTCCAAGCTGTGACGTCAAACCAGTCTACTGGCGACGAGCCTGGCAGCGGCTTCATATTAGCCGAGTACACTTGACGTGTGAATGTTGGTTTAATTCGGTATTTCCGGCGAATTTTGCATGTTAGTTGACGTTAATGTTTGTTTTTTATCAATAATAATTATAAAATGAGTGACAAAAAGATCAAATACAAGTATTGCATAGTACCAGATTGTCAAAGTAAAACCGCAAAGACTCTGAAAACTTTTCATTTCGTTAACTAACGATTTGAAGGTTAGAAAACTTGGGCAGAAAGCTATGCGACGAACTACATTTGTTTCTAATAAGGGGTCAAACTTACAATATTTTATAGTTATTTCTTCATTATCTTTAAAATTCGGTTGAGCTACAGCAAAAAGGTATTGCTTTGTTTTTTTTTTCGCTAGGAACATTTGAAAATGCATTTAATAAATAAATTTCATTTCAATGTTTCCATCGCTGTGAATTTAATTTAAAAATATGTCGTCGTTCATTGGGCTTTTAATTTCCACAACAAATTCCTTACTTATGACATCTGGTGATGCACCGATAAAAGGAAATTTACTTGATAGAAAAATTCCAGCTTTTTGGAACTTTATGGACGTTTTCTTCGATAGTAAGTACCGCTAATATCTCGCTTTTCAACTTAAGGATTCGAGTCATAGCAGAGGTCTGGAAAATCTTGATACCAAATATATTTCCAGCTAATGTTCCATCATTTTTTTTTCACACCCTGTGACTTCATAGGCTTTTGAAGCGGTTATTCGTCCATATCGCATTTCCTGCCAAAGGACGTTTTCACTTTGCTTTTTGGTTTCCTGTTCAACTTTTTTAAGTAAATCAGACTTCATTTCACTTTGAAAAGGTGTGTTTTAATAAACTGGTAAATTAAGAAATTCAAAGACAGCGATGATTTTGGCGAAACATGATAATGCATTAAAGTACCTATTAGTTACCTACTTTTTCTCTGGCTTCTGTAATATATTCATCCAGGAGTGATTTGTCCCTATTTTCTGGGAAAGATTTTGACCGAAGTCTGAAACTTCAACGTATTTTCTCGTTGTTGATGCTGCAGCCAAGTTAGACTTTTTCCAGTAGCAAGCTTTTTCCGCAGGAGAAGGATCCTCTGTTTTTTGGTGTAGCCACATTAAAAATGCCACTACATGCTTGCAGCCCCCCTCAGACGCAGGACAATCGTGGCGTAAAACTTCTTCACACAATTTTTAATCGTATGAATTTTAGACGAAATGTTATAATTTTTAGATGTTCTGGAGTGACAAAACAATAGGTAACACAATAGTAACAAAACAATAAGATTGGTCTTGTTTCACTTGAACATAAAGGCTATATCCAAGTACATGAAAAAACGCATAACATGAACTGATATAGTCCTTATTTTGGTTAAAATATTGCATAACCATTATTATATCCACCATCGGCAAATTGCCAGAATCATTTTTAAAAAAACCTTTTCTAACGAGACCATTTCGAATGGTTAGATTTGCGTACAAAGTCCTTCTACAAATTAATTATTACACTAGTATACGTCTGGAACCTCGATACTGCCGAGCTCCACGGCTGGCACGGCTGATGTGACGTCACGTTGGCGCCTTTCGTTAAAGGGGCGGAGCTAACTTTACATTCTAATTTCTCGGATAGTTTTGATTCAATCGATTCAATTTTTTCAGGGTAACTATAAATGGAGCGGATTTATTGGAATTTTAACCAATGATGTAAAAAACGTGCATGTGGGCGTCCTCAAGACGCAAAGCTAGACGGACAGAGAGGGGGCAACTTCCATGCGTCCTGGAGCAGCTTGATAAACACTAGGAAAATATCAATTCGATCAGTTGCGCCCGACAGAAGCTTAAATAAGACTCCAGAATGTTTTACTACTTCCACAAATTATTTATTTTAGTCGAAATATAACATAATAGCTGTATTCTTTTTACCAGTGGACTGTCTCACTTGTAAGAATAATTAAGACAAAGTGAGCTGAGATGGAGTAAGATACATTGAGGCAAATTTATATCTAAAAAGAATGCATGACAGTCACAGATCACAATTATAACATAACCTCTAATGTTTATACCTCGGATTATACCACAAAAATTTAGTTTATAGACAATTTTTTTTTTCAACAGGCACTGAAAGTACCATAAATGCCACTTCTTAAAGCAATTCTTATTTAAAAGAACATTAACCACACTTTTAAGATAGATGTGACATGAGACATCAGCAAATATCCGGTACACATCGCAAAAAGTTTTCAACTCACTTCGTGCTCACTTCTAAGTTCTATAAAAAGCTAGCTCAATTGGGGTAAGGGGGGAAGAAATGTTCTTAGTTAGTCTCACTTTGTACTCAACTCGAGCCATATTAAAAGAACATATACTTTTTACTAATTTACAGAGACTAACTGAGTGACTCAGTTAATCTCTGGTAAACGTGGTAACAAGAATACAGCTAATGTTAACATACAACTCGACACTAGATGACTGAACTCGGTGGCAAGGCCCTGTCAACGTCATTTGTCACTAGTGTTATTGGCACTTAAGTCCTGTTCACACTCCTAAGACTGAATTACGCTAACAAACATAACAGTAACAATATACAGGGTTTTCCTTCTCAGACGAGCCACCCCGTATATTTCTTATTCCATTTTGATTGGAAAAATTTCCCGAAACACGTCGGATGATTTTCTTCAGGGAACAACTTTTGACGTATATTTAAGGCTTTAACAAGCAACCCCCTAAGAGGGGGTGCTTTAACCCCTCAAAATTGAATAGGGAAGAGGCGTTGAGTTATACTTCATTTAAAAGGTCTTGGAAGCCTCTTTACAGCTGTGTATGAAAAGAATCACATTCTTGACAAAAAAATTAATGGTTTCATCATGCTTACAACAAAAAAATCAAAACTGCGTTCTTAAATCAAATGTTTAAATTGTCCTCCATTAACTTCCATACAATTATACAATCTTGACTGAAAACCGTCTCTAACATGGTCCAGCATATTTGAAGTTATTTAGTTTGTAAATCAATTTGTACGAAACTGTAAGACAGAAGTATCATAATAAATTCATTTGTTTCACTTGAACATTTTACTCCATATTGAATTATCCATCAGGTTGAGGTAAGCTACTCTTTTAACCCGTAACAACACCACCCTTCCTTAAAAAAAGTTTTACCAAAACTTTTCTTTGGTGGTGTGAGATATAGAAAGGAAGAAATATTTTATTTACAACATATAGTTAGACACTGCTCTAAGTAGCTCGATTACCATTCGAACTAAAGTAACTTAAAACTAAGTGGTACCGTCATCCGGTGGATGAGACTTAAGATCCATTGCACTCCAGATCCCAATGGACTTACTATCCTGAGTCGAAAGTTCATAGATCCACGGTGAAACAATTTTACTAATTAAAAAGGGTCCAATAAATTTTGGAGCTAATTTAGCACTAAAATGCTTCGATGCATCTGATAATACATAATTACGTTTCCATACAGATTGTCCAACAGCAAACGTCTCATTTCGATGTCGTAAATTATACGGCTTCTTGGCTTCTTCGTATGCTAATTTCAACCTCCTTGTAACATCACAGAATAACCTAGTTAAATCTGTAGAACGATCCAATGTTGCGTCATTATTCAATCGAACTTCACGGCCAAATACGATGAGATTTGGTGTTACCTCGGTTACATCGTGTTTCGCAGACCTAATCGCGAAAGTAACTTTCGGTAAAATTTTGTCCCAATGACGATGATTCTCAGACACATGCCGTCAGCATGGTCTTCAGCACACTGGGTTACTTTGTGGGTGATACAAAGCAGCGAATTTGATTTTGACTTGGTATCTTGTCATCAACTCCCTAAACAATGTACCACTGAACTGTTTTCCGTTATCCACAATAATAGTTTTGGGAGCCCCAAAAACTAAAAACACTTGATTCTCAAGGACCTTCACCACATTTGCTGCGGTAGCAGTTCGTAAAGGAAAAGTTAACAAAAACTTACTAAAACAATCCATAACCGTAAAAATAAAAGAAAATCCTGATGTTGATTTAGGTAATGGCCCAACCAGGTCTGCACTCAGTAATTCGAACGGCCTTGAGGTGGTGGCTTGAGAAGTTAACATTTGGCCTATAGGAGCTTTTTGTTCCGGTTTTGTACTCAAACATATACGACATTTTCTAATATACCGTGCTACGTCATGTCGTAACTTGGGCCATTAAAATAGTTGGCTTATTCGAGCTACCGTTTTCGACACACCCAAGTGACCACAAGTGGGAGGGTCGTGATTATTTTTTATGATATTTGTCCTATCTTCTCGTGGTACTACCAATAACCACTCAGTATCTGCCAAATCTGCGTAATAATTTCTGCAATGTCGATAAAGTTTATTTCCTTTAATCATCCATAGTGGGTACTTGGTTGGCAATTCTTTAACACATTGCGTGCCACGCTAGTATTTGGGAAATTTGCCAGGGGGCCAACATGCGATTTTGAGTGATTTTTGTTGAAATTTGATAAATACTTATTTTTTTAGGTTCTTTAATCATATTATTCTTCTTTTCAGTCCTTTCCGCCATTTTGATTGTGTCTGTCATATATGCCAGACGTGGCACCCGACGGTAATTTTTGTCAAATTTTAACGTAGGGGGCCACGTCTGGCATATAATACAGACGCATTTTTTGTTGTAAGCAAGTTATTGATACTAATTATTGTTTTCTTTTGCAGATAAATAAGTGTTGAAAGTAAACTAAGAAAAAACAGTGAAATAATAGTAAAAGTGATAAGTGAAAAAAATGAGTAAACGCAAGGCCTTGACAGACTTAGATCTTGAACAAATGAGTCTAGCCTAGATGATGGTAGTAGTGGCCCAGAGGATTTCAGTTCGGATGATTCAGTTGCAGACCCACTTTGTATTGCTGAAACCACCTCAAACCATGACAGCTCATCCGAAGAAAGCGTGGGTGAATTAGTACGAAGGGACAGGGAGGAAGAAGAAGCAGAATGGGAAGATGTAGAAGTAGAATGGGAAGATGTAGACGAAGCGGAAGCCGAAGCCAACGTTAACTATGTTGCGGAGAATTCACCTACTTGGACGGATTATGTTGGTCGGCAAAAGTATTTTGCATTCACTGGAAGGTCTGGAGTGCAAAAAAATTTTCCAAAAGACATCACCCCTCTCGAAGTGTTCAAACTAATGGTTGACGAAGATGTTATACGTCTCATTGTAGAGGAAACTAACCGTTTTGCAGAGCAATCTTTTCGTCCAGAAAAGGGAAATTTTCCAGGTTCAAAAAATGGAATAGAACCAATCCTGAGGAGATTCAAAAATTTCTTGGGCTCACAATTTGGATGGGACTGGTTAGACTTTCGTCTCTTCCCGATTACTGGGCTCATGATGGTATTTATAAGCAGCACATTCCTCCTTCCATTATGTCTAGAAATCGGTTTCAAATATTACTCAGTATGTTGCATTTCCGAAATAACGAAAGTATCCAAAAAGGGGACAGATTAGCTAAAATTCAACCTCTTCTCACCATATTGGAAAGAAATTTTCAACAATTATATTTCCCTGATCAGGACATCGTCATCGATGAGACACTCGTTCCCTGGAGAGGACGACTTATCTTCAGGCAATATATTCCCAATAAGTGTCATCGTTATGGTGTGAAACTTTTCAAACTGTGTTCAACAGATGGTTATACATGGGCAATGAAAATTTATGCTGGAAAATCACAAGATGGTCACCAACAAGTCGGCTTGGCAACAAACATCTGCATGGAATTGAGTAGACCACTACTAAACGATGGTAGAACTTTGTTTATTGATAATTTTTATACCAGCTACGAGCTTGCTAAATTGATGTTGGAAAACGGTACTCATGTAGTTGGTACATTACGGTCTAACAAGAAACATTTTCCAAAAGAAGTTATGTTGGCAAAATTGAAACGAGGAGATATGGTTTTCAGAGAAGATGAAAATGGGATAGTGGTGCTAAAATGGCGAGACACCAGAGACGTCAAAATGCTATCTACCAAGCATGCACCCATTATGATTGACGTACCACTGAAGTCTAAACCAATGTTGAGAACTGCAAATACTGATGAGCCACAACCTTCGACCAGCAGAGATTTGGCTAGATTATCAAACACGAGCCCTCAACCATCAACGAGCCGAGCCGACAATACCAGTCTGGTTTCAGCTTCTCCCATCCAAAATTCAAATGCCACGACGTCAGCAGAAAATGAGGACCAGACAATTGATGTTCCCGGGAGTAAAGGCAAAAATAAATCTCACAAGAAACTTAAAGCTACGACGAAACCTTTGGCAATTCTTGCTTACAATAAAGGTAAAGGGGGCATAGACTTGTCGGACCAGATGACATCATATGTATCCAGTCTACGTAAAGGAATAAAATGGTACCGAAAGTTGGCTATGGAGCTTCTACTAGGTATAGCTATAGTGAACTCAATTCAAAATCTCAATTCGCACTTTTCGCGAAAAATTAGCAGAACAGTTACTAGGTATAGAAGGTAGAAAACGCAGGAAAGTAGAAAAGAAGTCTGGAAATGCTCACTTATTGAAAACAAGATTGAATGACAAAGGAAAAAAAATTAGAAGATGTTGCTGTGTTTGTTATGCCAAACTGAAGAATTCTAAGGGTAGAAAGGTTGCTAAAAATCAATCAAAAATGGTTTATACATATTGCGACAAATGCCCAGATGAACCTCAACTATGCTTGGACTGTTTTAATTTAAATCATCAGTAGTCTTAGGCTTTGAATTTTCTATAGAGTAGTTTTCTTTAGTTTTGTTTTTTACGCGTAAGTATTTTATTTTCAGCTGGTATTATAATTTTTGTCGTCTAAATGTTTAGGTACATTTTTTTTGTTTTATATTATAAATAGTTGACATTTTATTTCTTATTTTGTAACTCAAAAATAAATATTTTCAAATGATACACCCTAAATTATGATGTTTTATTGAAATCATCGAAAAAAATAGCAAATATTCGATTCTGCTAAAACCAAGTATACTTAATGGTTCCTGGGAGGCCACCGAATGATATCCCATAAGAAAAAGCGTGTTGTGTCTAGCAAATTTGCAAGACGCGGTCTGATAGTGGCAATTGTCCGTCTGGCATATATGCAAGACGTGGCCCCTCAAGAAACACTGCTGTCTGGTATATATGCCAGACGCGGCACGCAATGTGTTTACTCTTTGCATCATGCTTAGGTACCACTTATCTGTCGAAGATGATTCAACGTTATCTGGATCAGAACTTCCGAGGACGTCTATACAGGGAACCGCTCTCGAAAGAGCATCTGGTACGAGATGTTCTTTGCCTTTCCGGTGGATTATCTCGAAGTCATATGCCTGCAATCTTAATGCCCATCGAGCAATTCTCCCAACCGGGTCTTTTATGCTGAAGAGCCACTTCAATGAATAATGGTCTGTGATCACCACGAACTTACTTCCCTCAAGATACGGTCGGAGCTTTTCTACAGCATAGATCACACTCAGGCACTCTTTTTCAGTAGTAGAAAATTTCCGTTCTGCTTTTGTGAGTGAACGACTCAGAAAACAAATAACTCGGTCCCCTTCTGGGTAATTTTGAGACAAAGTAGCTCCCACGCCATAATCACTCGCATCCGTCTCAACTATAAAGGGCTTGGTGAAATCCGGGCACGTCAAAATAGGGGCCGAGATAAGTGTTTGTTTGACTTGCTTCAAGGCAACGTCACAAGAGCTATCTCAAACAAATGATCGATTTTTCTGAGTAAGTCGTGTTAAGGGTGGAACCAAAGTTAAAAAAGACGGAATAAAATGCCGATACCACGAGGCCATACCAACGATGCGTCTAGCCTCTGCAACAGTACGAGGTTCAACTAACTAAGGATCAACTAACAATCCAGATTCTTTGATAACATAACCAAGATAACGCAGTTCTGACCGATAAAACTTATTTTCTCCTTATTAAGTGTAAGACCGGCATCCATTATACGACGGAGGACAGTCTGTACAACTTCGAGGTGTTTATTAAAATCAGGTGTACATATAATTATATCGTCTAAATAAACGAATGTGAAACTTTCTAGATCATCTCCAAGAACCTGATCTATAAGTCGCTGCCAAGTTGCAGGTGCTGAATGAAGTTCGAATGGCATACGTTTGAATTGGAAAAGACCACGATTTGGAACAGTGAAAGCTGTAAGAGGACGTGACTCAACTGATACAGGAATCTGCCAATATGCAGATTTTATATCCAGCGTACTTAAGTATCGAGCATCTCTAACTTTATCCAATATCGAGCTGACATACGGAATCGGGTACGCATCAGGAGTACTAACCGCATTCAGCCGTTTGTCGCCAACCTCCTTCGGATTTCTTCACCATGACTATAGGTGACGACCATGGAGACTTCGATGGCTCAACGATATCCTTTCTTAACATATCGTCAAGTTCAGCATTCACTGCTTTCTGTAAGGCAGGAGAAATAGGATAATACCTTTGCTTTATCGGTGGTGAAGTGGTAGTAATAATGTGCTCAACCAAGTGAGTACATCCTAAGCTACTAGCCATGGTTACAAATGCGTCATCTACCATTTTGTTTAAAGCTAAGCGTTGGTCCTCAGTTAAAGACTCGATATCGCGTATTCCTGCAGTGTCAACAGTATTTATATAATCGTTTTCACGAAACCTCCACTCACCAGCATGCAAATCTGGAATAATTTCCATCTGGGACCAGAAATCAACTCCAAGTATCAGCCTATGCTGTACTAAAGGCATAACTAAAACATTTACTATTTGCACTCGCTCTCGGAGGCAAATGGGTAACAATACTTCTCCTATACTATTACATGTTTGTCCATTAGCAACCACACAAGTCACTTGCTTTGTGACATCAAGAAAACATGCACCTTTTAATTTATCCCAACCTAAACTACCGATTATAGTGCGAGATGCCCCACTATCTAATAAACCTAAATACTCTATACCTAAAATATTCACAGACAACTTCATTTTTAGCAGAGCAGTCGTGTATTTTTCCCGTCGCGAACGCCGACAGCCGACTTACTGTGACGGTTTCTGTTCGTTTTTTATACACTTCGGACAGGATCTCACAGCTACCCCTGGATATCCACATTTGAAACAGAATAATTGTTTCGGTTTGTCACATTTCCTAAATCTATGGCCTCTACCATTACAATTCCAACACAATACTTCATTAGTTGATACCTTTATTGACTCTAAAGTAGAAGACGGTCGTTCTGTTTCAATAGCAAAAAGAGGGTTCACGGGTTTTCTATAAGCCAATTCTGGTTCAACCATTATTTATTGAAGGAGGACAGAACTGTTGTATTCTACACTCTGTAGCTTCGATTGACCGTGCTAGTATGAGCAGTTCAGAAATGGAATTAATTGAATGGGTAGAAATTTCTGTATATAGGGAAGAAGATTACGCTTAATGATTTGTAGTCGAGAGGATTCCGAAGGTAGTGAAGGTAATTTACGAAACAAATTTTCCATAACTTGTGACGAACTTTCGCTCCTTCCTTGGCTCTTGCCAACTTAGTACGTCACTTTTGACACCTCTGAAACCTTACACTTTCTCGGGCGCCAGATTTTTAGCGTGGTTAACTCCACGGCCCCTTGACTTCAAGCGTCAAGAGTTCCAGGTAACCTCAGATGGAGGTACGGTCAGTTCCAGGGGTCTAATTATATCTGATTCGGCAGGTTCATCTCCAGAAGAAATCGGTGCTAGTCCTAAAATAAAGGTTAGTCTCCTGGTCCACACTACAGAAAAGTTAAATTCGTGCTTCTAAACAACTATTCTACCATAGGGGTTTTCTAATCTACAGTAGGTCAGTAAAACACAAAGGTCTGGTTAAACTACAATCTATTACCTTCACACATATTTACAGGGTCGGTAGTTGACCAAATCGTTACATAGGAAGAAAACAACAAAAAAAACTACCCTGCGGAGCAGGCAACAATACCCTGGTATTTACAAAACAAAAAAAAAAGCAATATAAGCAAACTATTTACTAATTATACAATCACCATGCGTTTTTTAGAGACGAAGCGGGCAGGACATAAGCGAGAGAGGTTTATAAGCATAAGCAATGTCTTTATAATGAAAAAGCAAAGCGGTAAAAGCTAGCTGAGTTTTTTTTTTCAAGGAGTCTTTTCAATAAGCAGGTTAATAATTGAGAACGGAGAAAAAACGGATTCTAGGTTGATGCTAGTAAAGGATACAATTACTTGCGATGCACCCGGTATGTAAATTGAACGGGGATTTAATTAAAAGGTCTCTAGGAATCGGAAAAGGAAGTACGGAAGGGTTCGATCCGAAAATGAAAATATCAATGAGCCCTGGCAGGACGCCTGGAAAACCTTAATATTTTGATTCAGCGGGATTTACGTTCTCGAATTGAAATACCAACGAGCCCTGGCAGGACGCCTGGAAAACTTCGATATCTCAACCGAAACAGGGTTAAAAAAAACGGGAATGAGGACGGACGGGTTTGATACGTGAATGAAAATATCAATGAGCCCTGGCAGGACGCCTGGAAAACCTTGATATTTTGATTCAGCGGGCTTCACGTTCTCGAATTGAAATACAAACGAGCCCTGGCAGAACGCCTGGAAAACTTCAATATTTCAACCGAAACGGGAATAAATACGGAAGGAATATTATTAAGACTCAAGTTTACGAGCTTTTGTTATATCCTTGGTATACATTGACACTACTAAATTAGTAAAAGTAATGCTTGTTGTAAAAATGAAATATCAATTATATTGAATAAACTTTCGCTTAACAATTATTGAAAAGACCACCTTTTATTTAAAATTATATTTCTATAAAGTCTTACCTACGCAGCAACTACTTCAACTTAAAAAATGAAAAATAAAATTACTAAGAGAAAAAATATCAAAACAAACTGACTGGTAATTTTTAACTAAATCTGCAAACGGCAAACAGCAAACGTTACGACCTTTATCTTCGCCAGCCAGTATCGAACTCTCTCCGCTTGACTCTCAAGCCTTCTTCTATTCAGACTGCTTTCCACCTCTCTTGGTTAGTTCGACCTGCGCGCTACTTATTCCGTGACAGTGGGGAAGCATGAATTTTTACAATCATATCGCGGTCGAAACTTGAAATTTTTAAATTGAAACTCGGAATGGATATTTTCTAACGAATTATTTCTACACAGAAGTCAGAGGGTATAACGGATTATAATATTAAACGAAAAAAAATATTTGGAAATTTAAGAAATAATTATTGTCGGAAAATTAACTTCGTTACAAACTGATAAATAATTTATCACTCTCTCTTGGGAACCTTGTGTACGATGTCGTATCTCCTCCCATAAGGAATATTCATAATCATGAGGCTGGAAATCAGACCTCAATTTTTCCACCAACTCATCCCAGGTGGTGAAGTAATTCATACGAAACCATAACAAGGCATCCCCTGTGAAAAGTTCGACAGCAGAGCGAAGTAATCTATCTTTTGATACCCCACAAGATTGTGATAAACTAACTTCTCTTTAATTAGACTTTAATAATTTAAACACATTTTGTTATAAAACCTAATTTTATTTACTTCTACACTAGTTGAATGCACCAATTATAATAATCTACAATAATCCATTTAACCTAAAACATTATATCAAAATCGATCTATCAGCGTAAAGTACTTCAGGTAGCAACAGTCTTATTGCTGATTAAACAGTATACACAGGTCAATAATACTACACCTGAAGTCGATGTACTTGATAGAGGAAATTGTGAAATATATATTACTAAATATCTAAAATAATGAATATCATTACACCTCCAAAGGGCGAGAAAAAAAATGTTTAGACGTCTATAAACATTTTTTTTTTTTTTTAAATTATTTATTATTCATGATATAACTTAATCCTATTTTTATGTACTTCTATAAGCTTATCATTAACATTAATAACTACATTAGGGGAGTTTTCTTCAATAATTATATATGGACCCTTAAATAATGGTTCCAACTTAGTCCCAGCCTCGTTTTTTAATAAAACTTTATCGCCTACTTTATAATTTACAATTTTCGTTTTCTTATCATACCTTTCTTTCCTTTTGTCTTTTGATAACATTAAATTATTTCTCGCATCATCACAAGCTGTTTGAATTCTATATTTCAGTTCAATAGGGTAATCATCAAAATTATAAATAGTATCAATTTGATCAGTTAAGTTAGATGGCAAAGTAGCTGTTTTTCCAAATACAAGTTCATGTGGTGTATATTTGGTTTCAGTATGAACAGTATTATTGTAAGAGAAACTCCAATAAGGCACCCATGAACTCCACGAATTTGGTTGTTTAGCTACCTGCATACGTAAATAAGCTCCCAAATTTTTATGTGAGTTTTCTAAAGACCCTAAAGTTTCGTGATGATAAGCGGTTGAGTTTAAATGTTTGATATTTAAAAGTTTACACGTTTCTTCTAAAATAGACGACAAAAATTCTGTGCCCTTGTCTGTTACAATTTCATCAGGAACCCCATATCGCAAAATATAATTTTCAACAAATGTTTTTGCTACTGTATAAGATTCCTTATTTGTAATAGCGTAGCATTCAACAAATTTACTCAATTCGCATTGTAAAGTTAAAATGTATTTGTTATTATCGATATCCTGCTCTAAAGGACCTACCAAATCGAGATATATTTTTTGTAGAGCTGATTTAGCAGTGGTAGTGATTTTCAGTGGCTCAATGTTTCGCTGTGAATGCTTGTGTCGTTGACAATCATCACATTTTTTCACGAAACTTTCTACATCATTCCGCAGGCCTGGCCAGAAATATGTTTTCTTTATATTATTAAACATACGATTTATTCCAGCATGACCTCCGGTAGGTAACAAATGATAGTCGTTTAATATTATTTGTCTTTTTTCTAATTCTAAAACTTCTTCGTTAGATTTTACAATTGATATTTTTAAATCAAACTTCTTTATTTTTTCAGGGAATTTTATAAGTTCATTTAATAAGTACATGCACTTTTCATCTTTTACAATAATTAATTCCGGAATATTAAATTTATTACACATTATTTTCAGATCTCTCAACGTAGTACCTAAGTCTAACGATGATAGAGTATTCTGATTTATGTAAATTATTCGCGAATTTTCAATTAAAATTAATTTATCATTTCCATTAGACAAAACGGCACCAATGGCATAACCTGAGGCATCGGTATTTAAGATAAAACAATTATTTTCTGAAAAATTCGGAAACTGTAAAATAGGTGGATTTTGTAAGGCTTGTTTCAAAATTTCGAAGGATTTTTGGCATTCTGGGGTCCATTCAAACTGTACCCCTTTTCTTGTTAATTCATTTAAAGGTCTAGCAATATCTCCAAAATTTTTGACAAATTTTCTATAATAATTAGCAAATGCTACAAATCTCTTAGTTTCATTGGAGTCTTTGGGAACAGGATAATTTTTTATGATTTCGGTTTTTCTAGGGTCTGGTGAGACACCTTCTGCCGAAATAGTGTGTCCCAAATATAAAATTTCTTTTTTCAGAAATTCACATTTATTTGGATTAAGTTTTAAATTTACGTCTCTTAATCGTTGGAAAACTTTAGATAAATTTTTGTTGTGATTTATTAAGTTATTACCGAATACTATAAGGTCATCTAAATATATGAAACAAGAATCGTAATTTAATCCCGACATTGCAATGGTCATAGCTCGTGAAAATGAAGAAGGGCTAATTTTTAATCCTTGAGGTAATCTGGTCATTTGGTACTGCCCTCGGTCTGTGCTAAAGGCTGTACAGGGTCGACTGAGTTGGTCTAATTCTATTTGATAATATCCTTGGGAAAGGTCAAGATGGGAAAAATAAATAGCACCGGACAAGGAGTCTAAAATATCCGTAATTGAAGGTAACGGAAATTTATCATCTTCTATTTGTTTGTTCAATAATCGGTAATCTAAAACTAATCTCCATCTTTTATTCTCATTCAACGATGACTTTGGAACAAGTAATATAGGCGACGAAAATTTTGATCTCGTCTCCTCTATAATACCGTCTTTTAACATTTTGTCTACTTGACGATGAATTTCATCTTTTTGGGCAAAGGGTAACCGATACGGTTTAACAAAAACCGATTGAGCTGGGTTTTTTAGAGGTATATCTGATTTATAAATATTTGTAACAGTTAAAGGATCATTTTCTAAATGAAAAATATCGGAATATTTGACACAAAGCTTTTCAATTGCACTTTTTTCCTCGTTATGTAAATAATTCAATTTTAAACAGTTTAACAATGAATCAGCACGACTTACCGATAAATTATCTCCGTTTTTAATTTTCCCTAAATTGTAATTTTCTAATTTGTCTAATTTTGGTCTAAAATTTTTAATATTTACCGGTTCATTTCTAACATTTAAAATCTTAACGGGAATTCTATTACAATTATCAGGCTTAACTAAAATTCCGGCTACAAAAACGCCTTCGCATAATTGTTCTGGTAATACGATACTCTCATTCTTAATGTCAGTATGAAAAAATTTAATTATTTCGCATCTTGGCGGAATTAGTATATTAGATAATTGTTTAGAGTGCATTGGAAGTGAAATTTTGAAACCGTCTATCCAGAAAGTAAATAAAAATGTTTCATAGTCTATACATGCAGCATATTTATTAAAGAAATCTGAACCTATAATACCATGCATAGAGTTGTCAAATTCATTCATCAACAAAAATGTATGAGATATTTTTTTTTCATTGTTTACATGTAAAGTAATATTAGCTGAGCCATGTGACACCGTTGATCCAGTGACTCCCTGAATTTGAACCTTCTTTGTAAAATCTATAATTTCATGTTCATGTAAATATTTTGAGAATATTAAACTTACTGAGGAACCTGTGTCTAATAGAAAATTTAGTTTCAATCCGTTGTAATTAAATTCAACAAAATTTAGTCCATTAGCATTATAAACTGAAACATTTTTAGCATATTTAGGCACGAAAAAACGTTTGTGACGTAGAAGGTTCATTTACATCTCGTATGCAATAATTTCTATGACTATTATTTCCACGATAATTATTAAAATTAGGCCGAGTGTTAGAATTGCCTCTTTTATTACCATTGTAATTTGTGAAATTACCTCGTCCCCTGCGAAACTGATTGTAATTTGAATTTTTTCTTTTACCCCAACTTGAGGAATTATGACTTTTCATAAAAAACATGTTTTGTTTGGGTATTTCTTCGTCTTGTGCACCCTGAATGGCATCGCTAAGTTTAGTATAATTTCTAGATTTAACTATGGTTTTCAAATCGTTATTTTGTAGACCATTCGCAAATGCATGGATTGCAATTTTTTCATTAACTACTCTTAAAGTTTCCATTGCATCTACATTGCCATCGCCTTCACTAATCGTTAAATTAACTAATAATTCTTCAACATATCTACCGAAACTATCAATTGATTTCCCATTTTGTTTTGCATTATGTAATTGATTTGATAAAGTTGAAACTGATTTTTTAGTAATGAAGTGCGATCTCAAATCGGAAATTAAATCCTTATTTGTATCATAATTTTGTTTTAATCTAATTTTAGCATTTTCTGAAAGACGTGTCTTTAAAACAAAAATAGTTAAAAGTTTTTTACCGTTCGCATCTAGTAATGAGTCGTATAATTCAATGTTATCAATGAGACTTTTTGTTACATTTTCATTTCCGTTCATAACAGGAATTAAACCTGTGGCAGTTTTCAAATCAAATTTTTCTGACATGTTTTCTACTTTAGCACTTAAATCTGAATTTGAATTATTACCCTCAGTTGCATTTGCTAATCTATCTTGTAAAATTTCATCAATACTTTTTAGATACTTTTGAATTGAATCTGCCAAAGCTAGAATGCCTTGTTTATCTTTATCCTCAAAAGTTGCATTATTGACTAACAGTTTTAAATCATTGAAATTATCTTTAAGCTTATCTAGTTTAATAAACTTACGTTGTACTTTTTCTAAATTTGTCCTTCTATCTACGGGGTCTTTATTTAAGTTCCTATAAAATACTCTCAATTCTTCGAGCAAGTATTTAAGTTCGTTGCAAACCGGCATCACACTTTCACGCACATTTTGTAAATTTTCTCACTTTAACCATCACTTTTATACCAATTCTTGACTAGCCGTAATTTCTCTTCGGATCTTCCTTTCAAGCCGCTTCTTACACTTTCCATATAAATAACAGATGACAACTGCAACTGCTATAATAACAACTCCAATTTCCAATATATCTTTGATGGAAACACCTCCATTTTGTTTTGGACTATTTGACTGTCCTCCGCTATTTCCTGACTGGGCTATAACAATTTCTTCTTTCTCTTCCTTTGAATAAGTATTTCCGCCCATTTTCTCACAACTTCATATTCTCATTTTATTTATTTATTATTTTTTCGGCTGGCAGGGTCGCCATGTGATAAACTAACTTCTCTTTAATTAGACTTTAATAATTTAAACACATTTTGTTATAAAACCTAATTTTATTTACTTCTACACTAGTTGAATGCACCAATTATAATAATCTACAATAATCCATTTAACCTAAAACATTATATCAAAATCGATCTATCAGCGTAAAGTACTTCAGGTAGCAACAGTCTTATTGCTGATTAAACAGTATACACAGGTCAATAATACTACACCTGAAGTCGATGCACTTGATAGAGGAAATTGTGAAATATATATTACTAAATATCTAAAATAATGAATATCATTACAAGATATTCGCAGCTCTTCGATCCGCTCCAAAAATACCATCACACTGGAAACTCCATTAAACTGTACACGCCACCGCGTGACATCACAAAATTGTTCATTGCCATTGGTAACATTTGCATGATTATTGACTGGTGTGTCGTATGCTAGATACTGAACTATTGTACTTAAATTTGGCATAGTAGGATGGTATGGTACAGAATTATGATAACCTTGTCTTACCCAATAGTTGGGAAAGATATTTGAACTGGAAAAGAAGCCCTATTATTATCAACCACCGGATGTTGAGTTATATTATTGGCGTGAGACGTCCTTGGATTCAAAGATCTCACAGTCGGAGTTATTTGATTTTGATGTTTGCTTTCAAACATTTCTCTCAAATTAGAAACTCGTCCCAGTCCTTGTCTTTGTGTCTGCAAATTATCGACCTGAATCTCTAGATTGTTGAAATCTTCTTCAATCCCCAAATGCTCAGAAGACTCTGCTGGTACAGATTGTTCCGACGTATGAACTATTTCTGGTTCCTGAAGCGCAGATCCATTATCCTGAACTTGTTGATTTTTATTTGCTGAATCATAAATGATTTTTAGCCTCTCTTTCGACGTCTGGCACCAATCCTTAAGTACTTTGACACGAGATTCATTTCTCAAATCGTACCTGATTCTCTCTAATCTATTAGACAAATCGCTGGCCCAATATTACAAGGTTGTATGTCACAAATTTAGAAATATTGGCTTAGTATTCTTACAAGGGACTATGTCGTCTGGGCTACACATAGAACTTGGTTTGATATATTTATCATTATTTCATTGGATACAAATGCGAGAAATATATCAAACCAAGTTCTATGTGTAGCCCAGACGACATAGTCCCTTGTAAGAATACTAAGCCAATATTTCTAAATTTGTAACATACAACCTTGTAATATTGGGCCAGCGAAATGTATCAACCGAGACATAATTCGTTTGAATTCATTGTGTTTATTATTTAAATCAAAAGAGTCTATATGCGATGCAAGATCAGATAGTTTACCCTCACAAATACTCAATTCATAGATAGTATCTACATTACTTGAACTTGGTGGCTCCTTCTCACCTAGTCGTTCCATTCGTAAAATATCGCTCAATATATTGAACGTTTTTCTTCGACTGTGCCACCGATAGGATATCCACGAATTTGTAACTCATGAGTTATTTCGTCACCTAATAGCCTATTAACCTGCATGATAAGATAGTGGAATGAAATTAACTAAAAATATGTTCTACAACAGTGTCACTGTTGAACCCCACCCCAGCTTAAAAACAAAACCCTACTACAATGTAGTTTCAGCAATAAAAACAACTTAGATATTGTGAATCAATATTATTCACCACAAAAATATAGCTTTGCTAACGTGTATACCACTTCAGACCTTATATACTTTTCACTGGTGCTGCAAAAAATTATACCAAATGTATAACAAATGAAAACCCCTTATAATAATTCAAAATCGAAAAGTATGTGTGAAACAAATAGACTTACATAACTAAAAGCTTCCAAAAAAATATACTTCATATCTACTAAACCTTCTGGCAAACAAATTATAAAAAATATCAAGTATTTATTGTCACAATAATAACTTCTATATTGATATTATGTGAATTTAATTCGAAAATCCAATTTCACAGTTACCAAATATCAAATATATTATTAACTGAACAATAAAAATAAAACCGACGAAATTTTATAGCCTGTAAAAAAATTATTATATTTAATTAATCAGGATATAGTGGTTGTAAAATAGTTCCAAATCCCCCAATGTCGAATCAAAACAACAAAACTGAATCGCTAAAAATTCACTACTACTAGATCATAGATCTAAAAGTGGACACAATTGATTGATTGATTGACAGTGCTATATTGTTTTAAACGTCAATATAACCTAAACTAACACTGACAAAGCAATCTATATAATATATCTTTAAAAGTAATTTTTATAACAAATTATAATTCCAATCCAACAGAATATCAAAGTTGTTATCAATATATCAATATTATTATTACCAATGAAATTGAATCTGCACTATACACACGTTAGGGGCGCCATTTGTTACCTTGTTTTCTCATTCCCATTCCCTGGTCATGGTGAGATATTATGTAGTGGGTTCGGAGTGCTTCAAATAAGCAAACTGTGCAGATTTTTTCTCAAATATCTATTTATTTTGATGTTATATTGGAAAGAAAATGATACAACTAAATGATAGTGTCTACCTTAAAAACTAATAGTTATAAGAAATAAACCATGATCGAAAGAGTCCCTTCCAAAATATATACGTATATATGTATAATTAGGATTTACAAGTTCAAATGGTTAGTTAACAAGTAAGTTTGAGTTATAATTATGCTATGTTATTATTATTATTCTTATTATGAATTACCGATATAAATATTATTCTGTTGAATTATGAAATTGTGATCAACTATTTGTTATTTAACATATACTATTTTCTTTTAGATTATTTCACTATACCTTCCTGAGGTTTGGGTATGTATTTCCGATTGAAGAAAAAAAAGAAACAATAAAATTGTTGTTATAATAATTGTTCAAATAAATATCCTATATCTATCACTTATCTGTAAATGTTTGAGAGTGATGGAATGTGTTGCTGTGATCCACTAAGGGAAGCAGGTACTACTCCTATCACACTAATCCGCAACCAGGTTTTACGTCCAAAATCCAGGCTTACTTCTTGGCTCAGATAATGTCACTAATCAGAAGGCTTATGGAGGAACAGGAAAGATGTATTGTCCCTAAGGTGTGTCCAAGCGGTTAACAAATATGAACCATAGTGAAATCGGAACACAAGTGAAGTTATAAATAATAAAAGAGGAAAAAGAAGAAGAAGGCCTAAAAGACAAATTTTTACTTTAGTATATTACCACGTATCGTGAAAATATAAAGTGAAGGGTATATATTATCTTATTTAATTTTAAACTTACCTAAGTTGACATGTAGCGGTGTGAAGTCAGTAGCCAGACTTGGCAGCCTGAAGTTCCGACCGCACCCGATCGTTCAGCGGCGTGCGTACTTAAAAAAACGGTGAATGATATATACATGCATACTGAAGGAAATATTTAATTTTACTCAACTAATAGATAGATGGTTTATCTTATTTCAATTGTTATTTCTCGAAATCCATCTAAAAAGTACTATTTTATTGATAAAGCCGTGACAATATGAAAATCAAAAATAAGAGATGATACGATTGTTTTCGCAAACGACAATAAAGGACAAAATTTGTTCGTAGGTCGAAAGGATAACTTTTAATGTATACCTAAGGAGGTGATTTACGAAAATATTTTCAACTTCAAGGGACTGCAGGGTCGTATTACGCAAAATAGGAAAAATAAAAAATGTCATTTTTCTTTAATTTAGCAAACGGCTGCCAATAGAAAATATGCTCAGGCAGCTTTCTCTCGATGTATACTAACGTTTTTTAGTGAAATAATTCCTTGCTCGAGGGAAAAGCAGGGTCGTATTCTGTAAAATAGGAAATTTAAAAAATGTCATTTTTCATTAATTTTGAAAACGGCTGCCAATATAAAATA
>CAJUYG010003358.1:0-21987 GCA_910591675.1 Galerucella calmariensis
GATGAAAATTAATTTCTACTTATTTTTTCTTGACAACGTTGAAATAAAGAATTTAAAAATATTGTGGTTTAGTTTCCCAAGAAATTAAAAAAAGAATGAATAATATACCACAAGGAACATACAGAAGGTATTTTATAAAGTTATTTATTATTCTTATTGAAGAAAAATAAAATCCTAAAAATACACAAACAAAGTATGTTAACTTATCAGTGATTGCTTCGAGTCTTTTTATGCTTTTCTGCCATTGCTTCCGTTTTTTGCATCCTTATTAATAGAAATAAATGTTTTGTTAGATGTTTTAATCTTAGTACTTTTACATTCTGGAACCGCACAATATTTATAGCATTTTTATTCTGGTTCTGGTCCAATGTGTCGAATAGTTTAAATTATTTCTAAATGTTCTCATTTCACAAACATAACACTGTTTAGAGTTTGCTAAAACGTATAATAAATAATAAGCATATAAGCTAGCAAAATACTGTTATTACTAGCTAAGTAGTCATCTAACCGAGAACCGATCGGCGCGGTATCCGCTCACTCAACGAGAGATTTCATATGGGATGACGTCACGCCTGAAATTCGGAGAGGAGCGCTGTTTAATGTTTATAATTTTTTTTAGGTGACTCAGTAGTCTCGCTGACGTCTAATTATTTGCACAGAGCCTCAAAATGATGTGCTCTTCCCAATAATAAAATTAAAAAAATTTGTAAATGAGCCCATTGCCGATTTCAGATGGCCAGGGACCTACTCTATCATTTTGTAAAGACCACATGTGGTTGTACCTTCAAAAAAAAATTGAAACCTTTTTGCCCCTTTTTCAGTCCACTACATGACTACAAGACAACTTTATAGATCCAGAACGTTTCTGTGAAGGTAAAATGAGGGAAAACCACAACCCAGGGTGGAAGAAGGGGTTGCAATAGATCTTCTTGGTTTTAAAGAAACTTATATACATACCTAATGACATATTTTCCTTTTAAGCTAGCAGGTACGCAATGAATTTTCCCTCTAGCGTTCAATCTTTTCCACAAAGTTTCGGTGATAACGTTATCTCCGACCAATCTGAAAACTACGAGTCCCAAATGTCGTTGGCATGGTATTTCGAATCTACTATCTCCTCTTAGCATTGATTCGAATTTTTCCGCCAGGCGTATACCCTTAAAAAGAATCAATTTAGCTGGACTGCTACACAAAAGTTCACAAAAGGCGTGACGATAGATTTTGAAATACTCTTCCGTCATGTGGGTATTTACGAAAAAACCTTTATTTCGGTAATAAACTTAAGTTTAACGAGGTTTGAAGCCATTTTACTGATATTTTTTAAATAGTGCTCGAAAACAGCTCGCAGGTGTCACGGCGTCGGCTCTGGCGTCACGCCTAGGTAAACATGTCATTGTGTCTATGCGTAGCGAAGAAAGTAAACAAAACATTAAATAAATTCGTGTCATAAAAATGAATTCCAAAGTTTATAAGTGGTGTGCAGTACCGCAGTGTAAAAACACATCAATAAGAACACCCAACAAAGTGTTTGTACATGTACCAAACAAGAAAATGATAGATAAGAGATAAGTGGTTGAAGCTCGCAAGGCGAAACCCGAACGACGTAGTCACGAATTGGCCGCTTTATTTCTGTGAAGACCACTTGTGAGTATGTTATCCTATTATATTTATATTTCTCAAACTTAAAACGTTTGTTTGACGTGAAATAGTTGAAATATTGAGGCTATGAAATATCTAATTTATTGAGGTTATGTTTATTTTGGTCTTGTCTATAATTCTTATTATCAATTTCAATGGTTTACTTCTCTTTTTGCAGTTGCCAGATGATATGGAAAATTATATGCAGTATCATGTGATGGGGTCAGTATCACATTACGTATATGAAACCAGGATGTATGCCCCATAAATTTATATGCCAGCCTATGAAAGTTAAATAAACTCGCATGAGCTTAAAACTAGTTTGATTATATCTAAGTTGGGTGTATCTAGGGTGAAGATAAATACAAAATTTACTTACAAGGAAGTTTTCACGTTTTTAAACTCAGACGAGCAAAATTCTTGATTTGTTGCAAGGAAATCCCCCAACATCATTATATAAATCCTGGGCAAATTTGAGCTATTTGCCTTGACAAAGCTTGGTTTCATTGTTATAGTAGAATGGAGACGATAAATCACACGTAAAATAATAAAAGATCAATCCAAATGCGTAATCAGTAGTATTCACAACAACAAAACACAGAAAATGAGTGTATTGAGTATTGACTGACAGCGGTGTTTATCTAAGCGTGACGTCATGCGGTGTGATTGGTGCTTCAGTAAAAATGGCTGATTGCAGTATTTTTATGTTTTATTTTATTGAAAATGTTAATAATCTGAATTTTTTAAATAAAACTAAAGCAGTGTTTTAAATGTCTGTGATATGAACTTTCCCCTAAAACCATTTTATCGACGATTTTTTGATACTATCGTCATGCCTATTATATGTCATTTTCGCGTGACTGTAGAAAACATTATGTGTGTTCTTCGAGCGTAAAGTAAAATTGCCGTTTTTCAAACATCGCCGCTTCATTCTCTAGGCTATAAATACACCTCATCCCTGGTACACTTTTCATCATTTATTACTAACAAGCTGATTTTTCGTGAGTAGCTTCCTTTTGACTAGACGCCCAACTTTCTTCCTTACAGTAATGTTGGTAAATGGTAGCTTAATAGGGATAGCAAGGATAAAATATGTTGATTTGACGAATTTTAAAAATTTATTACTAACCGAATTTTTCTTCGTTAATTATCGGGATAATTATTTAAATAACGTGAAACAATATTTGTCCTACAAAATATAAGGTTTTGTAAGGGAGTCCCTCCTCTCCAACATGTATCATAAACAAGGTCATGAAAAATATTACTAACCAGCTGATTTCTTTTTTATTGGTTAACTAAAATTTGTAAAGTTCACCACCCACATTCAGTGCCGGATTTACCACTAGGCCAATTAGGCCGCGGCCTAGGGCCGCACGCCGCAGCGTTTCATAAAAAAAAATTTATTAAGAAAAAATATTGAATTTCATTTTCTTAAACTAATACCTAACGCAACTTTAAATCGAATACATGACTTTTGAAACAATACAATCTAAAATCTAAGTAAAATAACCAACGTACATAAAAATAAATATTAACGCTTGCTAGGGTATAAGGCGCCGGGATGCCGGATGCGGCCCCCTCTCCCCCTCCTTGGCGAAGATCAAGAAGATGAACCTGAACCCCACTTTGATGGAAAAAAGACTTAAAGATAAATAAATTCAATGTTGTAATTGACAGGCTTTATTCAGAATTGAATAAAAGGTCCGAAGTTTTTTTCAGTCTTGATGAAGAGTTTGGGTTTTTAAACAACTTATCATCTATTTCCAATAAAGAAATAAGGGGAAAAGCTTCTATTAAGGCTAAAAAGTATTGAACCGACATAGATGGTGACTTTGGAAAAGAGTGTGTACAGTTCAAAGGCTTCGTTGAAGGTATATTTGATGAAGAAAGAGAACCTCATGATAACAAGATTACCAAGCCTCCAAGGAATACACTTTTGGAGTATCTGAAACTCATTCGTGAAAAGCAATTAACAACAATATTTCCGAATATGGACACGGCTTTGCGCATTCTACTATGTATGATGACATCTAATGCATCTGGAGAAAGATCATTCAGCGTGTTGAAAAGAATAAAAAACTACCTGAGGAACTCGACTTCTGACGAAGATTCTCGATTGTCTAGTTTGGCTAGTTTTGTGGCAAATTCTGAGCTTTTTCAAGCATTAGACTTTAACGAGTTGATTAAAGATTTTGCAGCCAAAAAAGCTAGGAAAGTGAGCGTTTAGATTTATTTGAACATTACTGTGAGCATTCACTGTAATACATACAGTGTGAGTGAATGTTTATTTTTAGAACTAATATGTTGTACCAATTTTAAAAAGTAAAATTATAAAAATAAACGTTATGTATTAATATGAAATCTGCTTTATACTTTAATTCCATAATCGTGAAGTTAAAGGATGCGATATAATAATTATAAACCATTTTATATTATTGCTATCATCCGCATCCTGCATCCATCAATGTTTTCCAATTGGTGTTTATCTTTAAGATATCTCAACTACTCACTTGTTTTGACGTGAGCTTGAAATAAGGCACATTTCAATTTGCCACCTAAGGGGCGGCCGGGGCGGGGGCCGCTCGGGTTAATTTGGCCTAGGGCCGCAAGTACCCTGAATCCGGCACTGCCCACATTGTCCTACAAATTGCGTGGCATGTCATCTTGGTCCTACGCTCAAAAGTTGTAGTAAGTACTAATAATTAACGTAAAAATAATTACTATCAAGCTGAATGTTCGAGATTAGTTTCGTTTCAATGAGACGCCCAACAAATCCTTGTACGTAAATTCTCAATTGTGGTTTATAACTAAGATAAGGGATGAAATATGTTGATTTGACGAATAAAAAAAATTTATTACTAGCCGAATTTTTTTGGAACGAAGTTTCTTATCGCGCGTTGTGAAAGGAGGCTAGACGGATAAAAAACTTACGAAAAGTTGTCACGACACTTTTTGAAATAGGAAACTATTTTAAAAAATTTTCACCATAGTCCGGGCGGGAACCATCAACCTACGCGTCTATATCAAGGCATTCAACACATGCTGCCATGAGCTCTCATGTGTATTAGATGCGAAGAAAGGTATTACATGCTGCAATGGTCTCTATATTATCTATGCTGCAATGTGCGATTATATACAGATGATAATAATAAATGCTTTTGTATTTTTAACAAGTACGCACTATAACCTCTCTTTATTATTGTGCTAACCAAGTCATACGCATTATAATCTCCACATTTTGTGTGTTTAGCAAGTGTACGCGTCATAATTTTAATAAATTCAAAAACAAATCATATTTTAATATTACAATTTCAGAACGTATGTATTTAGCAAGCCGTGCGTGTTCTAGCCTATACGCTGTTGTGTTTACGAAGTCGAGAGAGTATATATATATATATACACTCTGTTGTTGTGTTATATATGTATATATATATATATATATATATATGTATGTAAATCGTAAAGTTTGGGGACATTTTCAACAGCCAATTTTTTTTGTATACATAAGTATACATTTACGTTACAATCAATATAAATATGAAAATTTTGGAAAATGTTCGTTTTTCTGGAAGTTTGCAATATACTGTGAAGTTCGGGGACTCCAATTCTTCATGAGATATAATAGCACATAGAAATTTTTTTAAACAAAAACATTATTCTCATACCCGTATTATTAAATGGCTCATTATATAATTCATTACTCACATAATATCATCCACCCCGCCCTCATATTGATATCCAAAATAACAGGGTGGTACTGGACGTATTTCGTAAAAAACGAACTTTGCGATTTTCTTTTTTTCTATTTACGCGCTGTTGTAATCGAAAAAACAACATACTGCCCAAACCTTTTTTACTGTAGATAATAAGCAAATAGTGTTTATCAATTGGGCGTGGTCACTTTCTTGTTTTCCTCACAAATAAAGACCTATAGTTTTTCTAATTATTTTCTTAGGTGTTGTTAATTCAGTCATGATATCGTTAAATCAAATGATCATCAAATTATAAATATTTGGGATAGATTCAACTAGGTATAGAAAATTTGTAGCATCTTACATAATTTCTAATAAAAAAGCGTCCATAAATGTATGTATGATGGTGTGACATTCACTGAGACCTGGAAGATCTACTTAGTTCCTGAGGAATGTCTCAGAGACTAGTATCTCCTTAAGTCCTATTTCCCTGAGGAATTTTAGAAGAACGTCCATAAGTAGCTTAGTACTCTAGTCGAATAATAAGATGATCAATTTTAATAATTTGGTAAAAGAATTAGAAACTGTATCAAATGCTGACCTGTTTGAGTACAAAGAAACAAAGTGTAGATGTTAATTTTATCAATTCTGGAAAATTACAAAAAGCTTCTTTCGCTGACAAGATGTTAATTAAAAAATATTGTGGCAAGAATCATTTTATTTGATTCAAACAAAGAGTTTACAAATTACTTGAAAATTGTGAAACTCCAATATTTTTCTGTAAAAAATAAAAATTATCATACAATCAAATAAACCCATATGCATTTAACGTGAATGCTAATGTCTAACTGAGATATGTAGCTGTCATATCTCTAAAATGGGCTTATTCTGTACAAAAATGTTAGCGGTAACAGTGCTGTAAATCTTCAAGGTTGAGAGATGTTACGAAAAAGCTATTCTGTACGCTTTTGATGTAACTTACATCGATGTATAATAACATTTTCGCTGTTAAGATAACGCCGACCAAACTATTCGACGTTAGGAGTGTTTCAACACTGTTTGTTATAAGTTGAATTGTAAATTTTCATGAAATGAGTCAAAATGAACATCAATATCATCCCATTTTCGGGACGGTGTGTATTAGCAATATCGAAACAAAAAAATAAGCCAAATTTATAAATTGAAATATTTTTTAGGAATTATATACGTATAGAAAGAAAAATCCGTTTGATATACCGTAAGACCTTTTCATTGCCTATTACACGCTAAATAAAGAAATTAATTTGATACTTAGAGCCACATTTAAAAAATCTAGGAAATGCAAACGCCATACATTTTTTAAATAAAAATGATAAATAAATAATCCCACTAAAAAAGTCTTCTGCCTTCTGGTTCCTTCATAATTGGACCAATAACTTAAAAATTAGGTAAATTCTACTACACAACATAATATGAGTAAAGTTAGCTACGATGTAATAATGCGCTCTCAATAATCTTTTTACATCGGGTGGTTCAGAATATGATTTTCAACCGCGCTGTTAAATTTGATTTAACATTGCGATTTTAACTACATCGATGTTAAATTTACAGCTGTTACGGATAATTGTACAGAATAAGGCCAATCTATAAATCTATTTATTGAACAACTTCCGGAAAAAGAATTGTTGGATAAAAATGACAGAGATCTCTGGAAGTTATTTTATTCTCAGGTTCACCAATAGACTGGCAAGAGGCGTAATTGATGCACAAAATAGTTAAACATGATATTTTCCATTTTTTTCCAGTAATGGTATAATAGGATTTTCTTTTAATTATAAGTGAAATTGTACATAATCTTTTTTCTAAGACCGTGCGTTTTAACCCATTTTCCCGTACGCATTTTAGTTTTGAAAGTGCGGAAAAGTGAATTTATGCAAATTTTAAGCTCATTAGATAATTTTTTACTCCGGAAGTTATAACTATTGTTACAACAGTCATCTACTTACCAGTTAACAGCAAATAGCTCCACTGGACCGGCAATTTTAAGTAATTCACAGAATGCAACAAATTGTGTTTTCAATATTAATATTTATAATTATTAGTAGTTTTTAGTTGAAGTTTTGTATATGTATGTATGAAATAATTTAAAAAAAATGGGTTGGTATTATTTTTTGTATATACGGTCGTAGAAAGAATAATGTCCTCAACTCATGCGTAGTGTCGTTCCCGCCCTTGACCGCTTACCCGAACTCCGCTCCGCGTCGTACGGGTCAACTGCAGTCTGGTGTGGGAAAGTATCACTTTCCGCACTTGTTAGGAAAATAACTATTTCCTACGACTATATAGGAAATTAACATATATCGCACTATCTACTCTGGCTTGAAGTTTCTCATATCATCATAGTGACGCGAACCGTGCGCTATGATATCACCCTAGTGTGATATTATATCGCACGGTTCGCATGAATTCGATTAACGTGGTTTTCTTATTTAAATTTACCTACGTAATAACTACAAATATAGCACAAAACAAAAAATCTGTTCAAAAATTATTAAGATTCGCCAAAAAAAACAACTAGGTACGGCCGGAAATCGAATCGCGGTCTATTCCAGCATTCTCCGTATTGTCATAACGCGGATAGCTGTCAAATGTTCTTATTTTGGGTATATCTATAGTATGGCTGTAGGAATTTAAAAAAATCAAATTACGAAGAATTAAAATGTCTTCTGCGTTATTTTGAAAATATTTTGCACTACAAACTGATTATTTTAAAAATAATCATATATGTTTGTAACGTTATATTTGACCACTATCATTGTAATATTTAAATATCTACCGGACGGCGAGTAGCCAGTCCTTTTCTCTTATCAACATGTGATTCTCGTCGAAAACCTGTAGCACCGATCGCTTCAAAAGGCAAAATTTTTACATTTAATGTGTGACGAATAATCTACGTTGGTGAGGTTTCGTATACACTGATATTTGTCAAATATATCAATTCTTCTCTCCTATACAGAGAAAGAAACTAAGAACACACTACGGATACGTAAATTCTTTCTCGAAGCGGAGCATGTGAACAGGAGAGGAATATATAACGTATGTCGATTGCTCATCGCATGGTTCAATTTAATAGCGAGTAGTTAAAATAAGCTTTCTTTCTCCTGTGAACCATGAACCGATAAGGTCAAGAATTTTTAATTGTTTATCTTTATCTTTATCTTTAACTTTATCTTTCCTGAAGTGCATTCAATGTGAATGGTAAGTTGCATTTAAGTCTATGCTTTTCCTCTTATGATTTTCGCTTTTATATTTTTTCCCTTCTAGTGATAAGCGCCAGATACACACATACAATGATATTTTTTTTATCTTGTTCTTTTCCTTTTTCTAGTTTTTCTTATACAGGTGATAAAAGGTTCACATGTATATAGTTGAAGTATTTAAAATATGTATATTTAGTTAACTAATTAATTCAATCTAAATACCAACTTAGAATATTATATTTCCGGATTACATTTTTTCATTACATTTTTTTTATCACCTTCCGTGATTGAAATAAGTAATAAAATTGAGTTTTTATATTATTTAGATATTGTTTCTTTGATTTCTTTGATTAATGGAAATAAATAAGATTTCCTTAATAATTAATAATACCATATCACATTTCTTCATTGCTTCTTTTGTTTTTTTTTTTATAGTAAAATACAGGATATATTTTTTTTATGAACCACGTTCTTAAATGAATTCTTAAATACTTGTAAAAACGAATTACTGCAGATATCCTGAATTTTACATGAAAAAGATTGTAACTATTTCTGATACAATGTATCTTTCTTAGCACTTACTAAGTACCTGAAGTTACCTGTGTTACCTGAGACTTACTGAGTACCTGAAGTTACCTGAGACTTACTGAATACCTGAAATTACCTGAGTTACCTGAGACTTACTAAGTACCTGGACTTGCCTGAGTTACCTGAGTTACCTGAGACATACCTGAGACCACAAACAGTCTGGAACTTTGTACCTGCCATCAGACACGTGGAAATTCAAGGGAAGTAACTAGTGGTGAACTAATTTTAAAACCAACGTGCTTCAACGTGCTTCAACACATATTTTCCTGTGATATTTTTTTTTATATTTTTAATCATTATACAACTTGTAAATTTAACAACGTTGTTCATATTCCTTCCCTTCCAACATTTCCAGGTTTGTTGATAGAGAGTGGTGAGGTGAAAAACAAGTCGACTAATATTATTCAGGGTGGCGCCCACTTACCTTTGTTGATTAACTTTCATTACATTTCTTAACTTGATTTATTAACTTCTTAAATTCATTTCGTTTCTTAACTCCATTTATTATCTTATTAACTTCAATATAACTTCAATAACTTAAATAAAGTAGGATTACCCGCGAACCGGTAAGACTACTCCCTGAATTAATATTAGTTTGGTCTCCGAATTCACACCTGAGGTGCTCTCCACATTGAGTCGCCGTTGCAATTTATCTTGCCTTATTATTTTAAATAAATAATAGGTAACATGTTGTAGGTAGGTACCTACAGTTATTGATGTTTTCAAATAAATAAAACCATCATACTTCGTAAATTTATCGCGTGATCGTGAAAAATATATACTATGATAAATTATGAAAGGGAAAAATAATAAAGTAGGCTCAATCAAAATTCTCAAATTATAACACAAAGCATAGAAATAGTTTTTGTGAAGTGTAAGTGAAATATTTATCACCTAAAAGTGTAAACGAATTATAATTGTGAGATAAACTAGAAATAAAAAGTGTTAGTCTCGGTTTTTTATTATAATGGAAGTTGATGCTGATAATAGCGAAAAACCTAAGGTACTTTTTAAATATTTATGGCCGTATGAAAAATAGTGTACATAAGTCGCTGCAAATTAAATTTCACTCATTCCATCTCCGCACTCACCGATGTCAACATTATTTTTGAAAAACCATTACATTAATAGTATATTATGTATCAAGAACGGTAAGGGTTGTTTACCGGTCGACAGCAATGCTTTTTTGCTGGATACCGGTATTACCCTTAACGTCCGAAATGCTTATACCATTTTTTGCGCGATCGTATTGAAATATTCGAATTTCTAATAAAATAATTTAAATTTCTTCGAAATGAACGAAATGTCAAAAGTGACATTTATACTTCTCGATCAGTTTAAAATATAATTTGCATTTTGGTGAAATTGTTTTCATGCTACTTATTTCTTTTTATATTGTTCTGTTCGATTCTGTTCATTAAAAAATATCAATCTTCTTATTTTTTTTGTTCCTTTTGTGTAATGAATGAAGTAATATATTATTTAGGACCACTTAAATGTATTTAGGGCTAAGACGTAGGACCACTTAAATGTATGTGGGGCTAAGACGTCGGTAAGTAATTTACTCAAATCACTTACCGACGTGTTAGACTTAGAAACCAGTAAACACAACCTACCGACCTGACAACTGATGCTGTAAATAAACAAAAAAGATCGATCGCGCAAAAACAATATTTGTTACAATTATCGCGAGGTCGTAGGAAAAATAGTGTACATTACTTGTGCGAAAGTGATTGTTCACACTCGTAGGAGTTTCCCAATCGTGTGAAAAATGTCACTTTCCGCACTCGTTATGTAATATACTATATCCAACACTTTTACTCTGAAACGTCGTATAGGAAAATATAGAAAATAGTAATTACCAAACTGTTATGCCAAATAAATCTGCGTTTTAAAAAGTTTTTCTGGTCTACCTGATAAATATAACAAAAACCGTAGTATTGCATGAGCTGCAAAGTAGCGCCAACTTGAAATGTAACTTTCTGCAAACATTTCATATGAAACCATGAGCATTGCTTGAGTTACCTATAACGGACCTATCGCATTACATGCAGAAACTAAATTACTATTTTTGACTCAGAAATGGTCTAAGATTTTTAGCCTATCAGCAGTTAAACCAGAAAAGTCCCTTCCAACGATATATGCTGCAAAATCAATTCCGCTGATTCGTTTAAAAATTATCTCCCTGATAAAATAGTGTTGGATGAAAAGTAGAAGAATTTCACCAACATTTCAAAATAATAAACACCATGAAAGAATAGAATATATCACGTTTCACTATTTTGTGCAACAGTACAAATTTCCAGAATAGCATTCTATTTTTCTTCGTGCTTTTCAAGTTGATTGTGAATCCACGATTAGAACTATGTGCCGCCCTATTAGGTGCTCAATTAGTAAACCAAATACATGATACAATAAATAGTAATATGACAGTGTTTTATTGGTCGGATTCTCAAGTCGTTCTTTATTGGTTAAAAACCGAACCAAATTTGTTAGAATCTTTTGTCGCCAATAGAATATCAAAACTTCAAACGCCAACGAATGTTGATAATTGGAATTATGTCAAATTCATTAAAAATCCTGCCGACTTAGCCTCAAGAGGCATAACTTCTGAAAAACTTTGTTTATGTAATATTTGGTGGAATGGCACATCATTTCTATATACTACTGAGTCTTCATCTTGGCTCACCTTCTTTGGCCAAATTCTTGTTTAAAAAATTCAGATGTACCAAAAATGAAAAAGTAATCCCACGTTGTGCTTAAAACTTTTAATATCTTCAATTTAATTACAGAATTTGTTGGAAGATGGAGCAATGAATATCATCAATTGATAAATAGCAAATATATTGATAAAAAATCCAAACTTTTTCATTTCATTCCTTTTATTGATGATAGTCAATTAATTCGTGTAGGAGGAAGATTAAAATATTCTGATTAACCAATAGATAAACGACAACCTATTCTTTTGCCTCAAGGGCATCCATTGACTTTGTTATTTTTTGACCGCTATCATAAATACCTACATCCAGGACCACAGTCACTATTATCCCTTGTTCGGCAACATTATTGGCCAATAAAAGGTAAAATATTAGCAAAACAAACTTTAAGAAAATGCATCACTTGTATTCGTCACAAGCCACCTGATAATAAGGTACAAATTGGCCCGTTGCCCAATGAAAGAATTATTCCCGCATTCCCATTTCAACATGTTGGAATATATAACACCGGACCATTTTCAATAACCGATAGACCAAGTCCCTGCACCCTGAACGAAAACGGAAAAATTAGCCCAATCAGAATTTCCTAGCTCATTTGAACTAGCAGCATTTTCAAGTTGAAGATTTTTCAATTTTCTACAAATCTTACGCTATACTTTTTTTATATGAACTCTCTTTTAGCCAAAACTCGTGTTGAACATCGGAAACCGAGATTTTAACGCCTTTCGTCCTCCACTTCACTTTATTCAACCTGAGGAGGACACTTTTCCCCTCCTTTGAAGGTTATACCTACTAAAATTTATAAAAATTTACCCGAATCAGATTAAAATGATTCAATCAACATGTTCCATTCTCAATTCTTTTTACCAATATTGAGAGTTTATATCTCGAATAACCCATTACATAAGGAGAGAAGTATGTCACAGTTCAATTGATTGAAATGAGCACAAATGAGTACGGAGAAAATAGTGACAATAAAACATAATCTCTCTTTGCACTCGAAACAGGTTTTAAATTTTTAAATACCTACTGCGATTCATAAAATGAGTCAATTCCATACCTTCCTAACTTTTTTTTGCTCATAGAAACTATAAGGAATTTAAAAAGTATTTCAAAAAGATAAAAACAAACTATTTTTTCAAATGTCCTCAAACTAACCATTATTCCTCCTCTTGAAAAAGTTTGGGGACCCGTCCTCAAACTAACCAATTCCCAAGATAAAAATTTGAGGACGGACCCCAAAGTCAACAGTTGTCCCCAAACTGATCAATTGGTCTACAAAAATGTCCCCATACTTTACGATTTACATACATATATATATATATATATAAATGTTTTAGGTGTGTGTATGTATATGTACATTTCCTTCACTAGTTAATCGAAAGGAACTTCGTTCCATCCGGGTGTCCCTTGACACACAACTTTTGGTAAGAATTTTATCCGTCTAGTCTCCTTTCACAACGCGCGATAAGGAACTTCGTTCCAAAAACATTTTTCAATTCTTGATCCAGTGGTGTACATTTGGAAGAATATGTCACCTTTTCCCTCCCATTTTTCACGCCACTGGCATTTGAAGCTATTATTATTTTTGTCCACGACCACCTAATAATAAGTCGATATTTTACCTCCTAACAAAAGGTATATGGTACCCATATATCTACTAGAGTGAATTATGGTTCATAATACACTGGAGTGTATTATGGTTCATAATTCACGACTAGAGATGGGGGTACAATATGAAATAAACTTTTAAATCTGTGTATTTTGTTCAGGAAATTTGTTTCTGAAATATATCGTATCGATAAAATATCGAAATCTTTAGTATTGATACTTTTCATAACGATATTTTCTAATATTAAGTATTTCAAAACAATATATTTATAACGGTACGTTGTATTGATACTTTACACAGTATCGCCCATCTCTATATATGTCAAATTATTTAATTTTGACGTTAGTAACACCAAATTGTTACGAACTTGATTTATTACTTCAACGATGAATTCATTGAATTCGGATAGTGGAAATGAACGTTCTTGTACACCAACTGAAATAAAAAAAGCGGCGAAATTAACGACTATAGGAGTGCTGCCAGAAAAATCGACAGATAACTATATGTTTACATATTATAACTTCATGAACTGGAGGTTAGTTGACTTTTATTTAATAAAGAAATCAAGGGTCGTGGACAAAGTATAGTATTCTACTCGCAATTTATGGCCAATATTCACTCGGGTGACTTGCGCCCCTCGCCTGCGGCTCGTGACGCAAACGTCACCCAGCGTGAATAATGGCTATCATAAATTGCTCGTTTAATAATATACTATATTTTGTATTCCTCAATGATTTTCACGTGAACAACGCATAACCTTTACATATCAAAAAATGTGCAGTTTTCCAGTTATTTAATGTTTTCATGAAGTCTGCATCATGCACTTTATTATAATAAATAAAAAAATTTGTTTCTTGCATTTTTTTAATAACTACCAAAGGTTAGAATATGTAACAGAAACTAATTTATGAAACATCAATGCGTCTAAAAATTCGTTGAAGATTTTTTAAAATATTTGTCCAAACTTGTTATTTTATTAACAAAAGAATTAAGCAGCCAACAGCTCACAAGAGATGTTCAAAATTTTGGCCATTTATATTTATGCATAATTTGCAGTTTTCTCATTGGTAAAATCGCACACCTGCGAAAGACTGGCTATTGCCGGAGATAATTGATTGCTCTATAGCAGCATGGATTCTTTCTAATTTTTTTGTTAATAAAATCATAAGTTTGGACAAATATTTTTAAAAATCTTCTCCGTAGATCCTGTTACATTTTCTAACCATTGTAAAATAAATATGGCTTCAAATACCAGTGGCGTAAAAAATGGGAGGGGAAAGTTTATTAATTGTACTAACAAATTGTAAAAAGACTTATAGGGTGATTCATTTAAAAATTTTGAGATATTGCTAAATTTGCGTTTTGTTTCACCCAGTATTAAAGAAGCCACCTATGAAACAAGTAATTAATACTGAGCACAGCCAATGATGTGTGTATGACATTTGAACACAAAGACCTGTTGATTTATTTTAATTTACTGTTCTGCAGAGTGTTAAAGAGGAGGTCTTTTTTGCTAATAATTGGCCATATCTTTGTAAAACACCCTTATAATATATTAGAGTGCTATATTTTTGTAACGCTCTCGGTGAGATCTTTTCGATCCTTAAACAAAATATAGTACGTTCCATTTAAAAAAATGTAAGTTTGTGCTGCTACGTGGTTCTGGAACACCCTGTAGAATCGAAAGTATTTTCAAAATGTGCCCTAAGTAACTGTATTAGGTATTTCCTTTTATTTTGCATACTCAAAAATTACAAATCTTGTAGGACTATTAAAATATACCTTTTTTTGTAGGACATTTGTTTTATTTGGACGAAAAATATATTAACCTATCACGTGGTACCTTTGTCCTACAGTTACTAATAAAAAAAAATTCCTGCGCTATTGAAAACTTTTAAGCGTAGAACCAAGATGACATACCACGCAATTTGTAGGACAATGAGGGTGGTAAACTTAGCAAATGTTAACTAACGAATAAAAAAGAAATCAGCTGGTTAGTAATTATTTTTCATGACCTTGCTTATGATACATTTTGGAGAGGGGGGACTCCCTAACAAAACCTTATATTTTGTAAGACAAATATTTTTTCATCTTAATTAGATAATTATCTCGATAATTAACAAAGAAAAATTCGGTTAGTAATAAATTTTTAAAATTCGTCAAATCAACATATTTTATCCTTGCTATCCCTATTAAGCTACCATTTACCAACATTACTGTAAGGAAGAAAGTTGAGCGTCTAGTCAAAAGGAAGCTACTCACGAAAAATCAGCTTGTTAGTAATAACTGATGAAAAGTGTACCAGGAATCCTGTACTATTACTTATTCACATTTTATCAAGAATATGATCCTTTATTTTTGTGTAGCAAATTTTCGGAGTTACCTTTCTTATATGTTGTTGTAAGCCACTGATTCCATAGTTTCTAATGACGAACCATAATTTCAAAGCTCGGAATCTTTTACTTAATGGTATTTGCCAGTGCTGTAACAATAACTGTTTGAAAGAGGGTTTTTGAAATGAAGTTTTTCTCGTAACTTACCATGAAATCTATGGCGAAGCCTATTAGATAAAAAAACGTTTATCAATAATAATATTATTTATTTATAGAAGTACGCACCTGAGTATTCGTGTGTTAAATACAGAGGGTTGACGTTGAAAGCTCCATGTAGAGCTCCGCTATTTTTAACCCTGAAATTTAGAGCCAAAATTGTAGAATTACTGTGTCATTAAAATGATTTGCAACATTATTGTCCAATGGCGTAGGGACAATCTCAACTAAAAAAAAAGTAGTCTTACCACATAGCAGTACAGTCAAAATGTACCAACAACCATTTTGAAGGGTTGAAAGCCAAGGAGTTTACTTTTTCGATTCCTTTTAACCAAATTCTATGTTCAGGACAAATAAAAGCTGATCCTGCATACGCCGCGTCCACGTGACACCATAATAGCTCTTTTTCACAGATGGTACCGATTTCGTCCAAATTGTCGAACGCACAAGAGCCAGTGGTTCCTAAAGTAGCGCATACCTAAGTTAAAGAAATATTTACTTTAATTTAACAAATTCTTATGGTATTTCAACTGGTAAAAAATCATATACAGGGTGCTTCATTAGAGTGATGAAGGCTTGTAAACCGCATAAATACAGATGGCTCAAAAATGAAAGAAGGCTCAGGATGTGGAGTTTACTCCAGAGCACTAAGCCTAAGGATTAAGTGGGGAATGGGAAACAATATCAGCGTGGTTCAAACAGAACTGGCTGGTATCTCAATTACCACAAAAGAACTAACCAAAAAAGGAATTTCTGGCAAAAACATAACAATCTGCACTGATAGTAGACAAGCCCTATTAACCTTGAACAGACAAGGTGTTATATCGGGGCTAGTAGGTACTTGAGTGCCACAAAGATTTAGCTAACGCCTCGGTAGATAACAATATTATCCTGAGGTGGGTTAAAGGGCACGACAGGAGTAAATGTAATCGCATTGCTGATTCTTCAGCCAAGGAAGCGGCTGGACTGAAAATTTTAGTGACACCAGTGACACTTACGGCCTAACGACTTCAACAATTGCGGAACTAGCCAAACGTTACACGCATGCTCAATCCATTAAAAGATGAGATAGAATCATAGGATACAGTCTTGCCAGAATCACCCTGTCAAGAAAACATTTTTGTATTCTGTGTCAAATTTTTTATTTAAAATTGCAAAGCGCTTTCGGCTGTTAGGCCATCATCAGTGCCATACCTGCAAGTAAGCAATAATCGTTTGAAAAATTTTTAAAAAGAAATTAGAAAAGAATTACTTACTCGTCAGATATGAAACAAGAAGCCTAGTCAAATGTCTACAACACATTAACGTCACTATTAAAATTACATTAAATTTAAAATTTTTAAAAAATTGATTATCCCCTGATTGGGGTTAAATTGTATTCATATTATGAATATTTTTAATTTTATTAAATTCTTCAGCCACTACACGAACACGTGTTAGTAGACCGGAAGACGAAGTGACACTACTTCAATTTAAAACTAACAAGTGACAAATGACAATCCAAGTGGACACAAAACTCAAGCTATACAACATGAGCATAAAAGTAAAATTATTGTAAAAAACTTTCTTCGATCTGGTAATGTCACAAAACCAAATATGTGAATTTTCTAAATGAACTAAATAAATTTGATATATTGAGGTCTAATCAGAACCCATCAAATCATAAGATGCCGAAAAAGATTAAGGGTCTAATGAGAACCCATTGCTAAATAATAGAAAATTCACAAATAGGTCAAGAGAGATTCCAAAATCAAATAAATTAATTTGAAAATTATAAAATATTTGTGTGAATAAATGAAAGTAATTATCTGAACATAATTTCGAATAACAAATTTTAATGAATAAAAATTGTGATCCGGTAGTCCCTCAAAACCAAAAATCAGCCATCTAAATAAAGGAACAGATCTGTAAAGTCTAATGAGAACGTATTATTCAAATCTGATACCAAACCAAAAAAGATATTATGGGTCTAATGAGAACCCTTTCCTAAATCTAATTAAAATAGATAATTAATCAATGTTCAGAAGAAACTCCAAACACAATAATCATTCAAAGAATGAAGTATGTAAATCAAATTCCAGCAAATTATTAATACCAAAAATACAATTAAATGCAAAGTGAACTATTAGTTGAATATGTATCTAATTATATCCCAAAACCAATGTAAGTCATTTTCATTGAGAAAATTCTGATTTAGAGTCTAATGAGAACTAATTAATCAAAACATCTTAGCCAGAAAAAGATTAAGGGTCTAATGAGAACCCATTCCCAAATCTAATTCAAACAAACAACCTAACAAGAGTCCAGAAATATCCAAAAATAAATTTTGTAATTTAAAAATATGGAAAAATTTTTAATTGATGATCATTAATTGAACTGTATGGTATCAATCTGATAATGTTGTTGATAAATATGAAAATCATCATAGAACTTTTATGGATATACTATTTAATCTATTAAACGTCTATGCAAAGGAACATAATATCTATTTATGTAATTGTACTTGCACGTAGATATTTTTTGTAGCTTTAACAGGCTATGGGTTTTTCAGAGATGATATTTAAAGCATTTTTAGAAAAGTTACTTCCTCAGTAAAGTTAATAAATGTTAAAATAGTTCACGGATAGTATAACTTTAACAACACAATGTATATAAAAAGCTCAACACCTAGTATTAAGTGCTTTAAACTGTACCAGTCCTGCTTCCATATCTAAGAAACCATATACAGGGCGAGTCTGTTTAATAACAATAATTCTAACAATCCAAAAACATTCAGAGCCCTTCTTTGTCCCCCGAAAACAATGAATCCTTGCTTCTATTTCAAATCCCATTTAAAGAAGTAAATAATAAGTGACAGTTTGTGAAAAGTAAGTTGAAATTAATTGCTCCCATCGGGATTTTCTGGAGAAGTCTGGCGATCATTTCAAGCAGATTGTTCCAATTAGTGGAAAGTAGAGCGGCCGATACATAACCATAATCCTTTTCCGAGGCGCTGAGTTTATTGATGATATCTTCATCAACCAAAAGAACTATTCATTTGAAATAATTCTTAATTGGCGTTGCCAACAAAATAAAATAAAAACTCTCTCTAAAAATACATTCACTTACCCAAAAAGGAATCAAACCATTATCCTTATCTTCCTTTATAGCATTTTGCAAAGCCACACCTCTCATAGCATAGTCTTCGTCAGCTTCTATATATCTAAGAGTAACTAGCCCTATAAGAGCAGCTTTTTCTATACTAGAATGTGCTTGATCAGAACAGTAGGCAACCAGTTTACCGTGTATTTCATGCTTGGTAGCGTCTGGGTATATATCCATGTATCTTTTTAACGCTACGTATCTCCCAGCTAGAAGACTTATTAAAGTACTTTCACTAGCTGTTGTCTAAAAAAAACGCAAAATAGTTTATACTGTAAAGGATGGCAAGTATACAGTATGACTCATTTTGTTTGGAAGCACCCCTGTGAAATCCGCATTTCTCAACCGATTTTGTTTTAATTTTTTCTGTTAGTTTCAGTATCAAAAACAGTATTTTGGCACACATTTTCATAGCTTAATTACTATTTTCAAGGCCCTCTATGTTAATTTTTCTTGCCAAAAAAGACAAAAGTACATTAGGCATTTTTTTTCTCAAATATAACTATACCACTGGATTTAGAATCATCACAAATGTAAACTACCAAAATTTAATGAAAAATTTTTTATTAACGACAAAGTTATTACAACATGAATTTGGTTAAAGTGGTATTACCTTTGATAATTTTTTACTGAATATAGTAAGCAATCAAATTACTTAATTTCAAGTCATGTGTCAAATTTCATCCAATCGCCGCTGTATTACAGCGAAAATACCCTACCTGTGGTGTTTTCAGTTTGGTGTTTATTTTTTATTAAAAATTAATTAAACGTCAAACTGATAACTGGATTAAAAATGTCGCAAAGATTTGGTATTGCATCTAACGATTCAATTAATTTACCAATTGTACTTTTCACAACTGTAGTTTTAAATAAAAATGAATAATATTTGATTAAAACTAATAAAGTTTGTATTAAAAATTATTGAACGTCAGGTTGACAATCAATTTTTTGATATCTACAAAGTAAAAAATTATCTTATCGAATACTCCTCGGGTCTTGATAAATACTCAAAACTTTGTCGTAGAGAATCCTTCAAGCGTGTTGCTCAAAGATAATAGCCCAATAAGCAGCACGCTTTCAGCATTCTCTATGACAAAATTATCTCGGTATTATCAAGACCCTAGGGGTATTACTACTGATAATACCACGAGCGCTTCAAATTTTATCGATAATTTTTTCTTTTCCACGAAAATTTGTTTATTTGGCAAAAATATGAAAACAAACAGATTGATAAAATCACGAGTCCGTTAGGACGAGGGATTTTATCTAAATTCGGTTTGTTTGAATGTTTTTGCCTAAAATAAACAAGTTTGAGTGATGAAAATAAAAAATTATGGGATACAATTTGAAGAGCGAGTTGTATTTGGGAAGATTCTTTTCTTCAACAATTTAAAAGTTTGTATTACCTGAATGTTCAATATTCTCCGGGGTGATGGGACTGAATCGGTTTGTGTTCATTTTTCAATAAACTTAGAAGCACTTTTAATTGTCAATAATGACAAATTCAAAGTAACATTTTTACGTTTCAATGTAAACAAGGTATTATCGATTAGGTAGCAGAATTATCAGTATAATACCGAATGATTGGCTAAAATAATGTTTTGCTATTGGTTAAAACCACCAAAATGTCAGATATTGACAAGTGAAAAAAATAATCAAAGGTAATACCACGAGTGCTTCAAATTTTATCGATAATTTTTCCTTTTCCACGAAAACTTGTTTATTTTTCCACGAAAACTTGTTTATTTGGCAAAAATATGAAAACAAACCGATTGATAAAATCACGAGTCCGTCAGGACGAGGGATTTTATCTAAATTCGGTTTGTTTGAATGTTTTTGCCTCAAATAAACAAGTTTGAGTGATGAAAATAAAAAATTATGTGATAAAATTTGAAGAGCGAGTTGTATTTTGGAAGACTATTTTTTTCATCAATTGTGGAGTGGAATTTTCTATTAAATGCTCAATATTCTTTTGGGTGATGGCACTGAATCGGTTTGTGTTCATTTTTCAATATACTTCGAAGCACTTTTAGTTGTCAATAATGACTAATTCAAAGTAAAATTTTGACGTTTCAATATAAACAAGGTATTATCGATGAGGAAGCAGAATTATCAGTATAATACCGAATAATTGGATAGAATAATGTATTGCTATTGGTTAAAACCACCAAAATGTCAGATTTTGACAACTGAAAAAAATAATCAGTAATATTTTACGTAGAATGTAGAGACATTTTGAAAATAGCAACATGGTAAACAAAAATAAGGACTCAAACATATTGCACAGTAAAAATTTGAAGCCGATAACTTAACCCGTTCTGGAGTTATGGCTTCTGAAAGTAATGTAAAATTGTGCTTAATAATTTCATTTATTAACAAAATTAAATCAACGAGTCGCAAATAGGATTTGATTTTGAAATTTTATTTATGTCAGTCAGTGAAATTTGTATGAGATAGTTAGTACTATAAGTTCATTTAAAAACCAGAAGGAGTAATTTGAAAAGCCTTACTCACACCACTAAAAGTTACCAGATTAGTTACTAAAGGGTGTGTTCCGAAAACGTAGTCAACAGTCGTGTTCCAAATATATTAAATATGCCTTGATAGCAAAGACATTAGTCATAAGTCGATTTCTCCTCTGATCTGCAGTATATTTTTCAGATGTACCTACGCATTAAGCAAAATGTAAGACTTTTTCCTGTTTCGTTTCTTATTCAAACATAAAAAGATTCAGATTCACATCGACATCAAACAAATTATGGTTATTGTTGATGGTGGAGAATTACAGATAGTCAAGTTACTTTAATTATA
>CAJUYG010003359.1:3171-21978 GCA_910591675.1 Galerucella calmariensis
TATATCATATATCATATATCATATATCATATATCATATATCATATATAATATATCATATATCATATATATCATAATATATCATAATATATATCATATATATCATATACAGGGTGGGGCACTATGAACGAACTATTCTCTGGCGTCTTAACGGCAAAAAAAATTAGAAAAAATAAGACGTAGAATTAAGTAGATTACTTAGGACTATAATTTAAAAATATTTTGGAATATACAAGTGGCTCCAAAAAAGCGTGCCGTATCAAAGTTAGGTTCCTTTAAATGGAACACCCTGTATTTTATCACATTTTTGAATTGTACTATTAAAGTTTATTAACATTTCGCTAAACCTATCTAGTTCAGTTTCCAGGATAAATCGATTTTACATAATTTGTAGACCCTCCGAAAAAATACAATAACCTCAAAATAAAAACGAATAACCACATTCGCTTTACACCATCTCACAACAAGCTTTTAACATACCGTTTCCAATATTTACTGGTATGCTATCATATACAGGGTGTTTTTCATATGACAGTATAACACTAACCATTTAATACATACATTTCTGGCTTAAATTAAATGGAACACCCTGTTTCTGTTGGGACTGCTAAACGTGGGAATTTATCACCTTTCAGTTGGTATTAGGGTTGCCTATATCTAACTCTGATAGTTCTCGAGAAATCTTAAATTTGTTTTTTAATATTCAATTATTTACTGATATCTAGTTACCTATGACATGATACTCTGATGCGAAGTTTTTAATAATTTCAAATTTGTTATTTTGACAGTAAGTGCTTTGTTGTATGATTTATGATTGACAATCCCATTCATGTATAATAATTCCCATTTGTGAATACAAAAATCGTAGTTTGCTATCGGCTAAATAGGAAGGAAGAGAGTTTGCAAGTGGATAAAAATATCGGATAAATTACGTTACCGTAGCAACCTTAGCATTTAGGTACTGTCTGTTTACCAAGCAATGCACGTCAATTTGACAATTATAAATGTCAAAAACAGAATGAATTAAATAGCATATAACAATTCCAAAAAGTATGTCGAGATTTGGAAATATTTGCAAGGCAGAAATAGTAAGGGAGATTGAAAAATCAACTCCAGAAAATACCAAGAAAACTCATTCCTCCATATGGAATCAATTTAATTTAATTTAGTTTAATTGAATTGAGTTTTTTATTCATGGGATTGTCTTACCAAATACCACGCGAGCTCAGATTTAGCAGGATATTTTTTCCGGTGGTTTTCTCATGCTTACTTTCATTGGCAATTTAACGAGAGCTGTTCTGGCAAAATCACGAGAGCGTAGCTCGAGTGATTTTGCCTGATCAGATCGAGATCTCGTTAAATTGCCAATGAAAGTAAGTATTCGAAAACAACCACAAAAAATATCCGGCTAAATCTGAGCTCTTGTGGTATTACCCCCGATAAATTAAAGGTCTCTTAAATCAGAATTTTATTAAGGTCACTCAATCATTAACTTTGTAATAAGATTAGTAAAAAAACTTAACGCTAACTGAAAGAAAATTTCGTAAGTGTTTACGTAACAAATTACCCGAACTTTAAGATGACGTTCCACTAGCTACAGGACAAAAAATGTGGCTGCAGTTAGATGGTGCGTCTGTTGATTATTGTATAATGGTCCGGCGTTACCTGAACAATATTTTTCCACAAAAATGGATTGGGCGAGAGGCTCCTTATCTTTGACCGCCAAGGTTCTCATGCCTGACGCCATTAGACTATTTTCTTTGGGGTTACATAAAAAGTATTGTCTACAATACAGAACCAACCACTCCTGAGAACATGAAGGATAGGATAAGGAGAGCGTTTCAAACAGTAACACCAGAAATGTTAAAGAAAGTGAACAATAATTTTTTTTTAAAAAAGGTTCAAATTTGTATCCAACAAGATGGGCGTCACTTTGAACACCTTCTTTGAATTTTTTGTACCTAGTTATTTTTTTCTACTTTTAAAGCTTATTGTATCTGTATGCCCAAAAATAGTGTACTTACCCTTAATAAAATTCTGATTTAAGAGACCTTCAATTTATCAATAATAAATCATACAACAAAGCACTTACTGTCAAAATAACAAATTTTAAATTTTTAAAAACTTTCCATCGGAGAATCATGTCATAGGTAACTAGATGTCAGCAAATAATTGAATATTAAAAAACAAATTTAAAATTTCTCGAGAACTATCAGAGTTAGATATAGGCAACCCTAATACTAACTGAAAGGTTATAAATTCCCACGTTTAACAGACCCAACAAATACAGGGTGTTCCATTAAATTTAAGCCAGAAATTTATGTATTAAATAGTTAGTGTTATACTGTCATATTTAAAACACCCTGTATATGATAGCATACCAGTAAATATTGGAAACGGTATGTTAAAAGCTTCTAGTGAGATGGTGTAAAGCAAATGTGGTTATTCGTTTTTATTTTGAGGTTATTGTATTTTTTCGGAGGGTCTACAAATTATGTAAAATCGATTTATCTTAGAAACTGAACTAGATAGGTATAGGGAAATGTTAATGAACTCACATTATTTTTAATAGTACAATTCAAAAATGTGATAAAATACAGGGTGTTCCGTTTAAAGGAACCTAACTTTGATACGGCACGCTTTTTTGGAGCACCCTGTATATTCCAAAATAATTTCAAATTATAGTCCTAAGTAATCTACTTAATTCTACGTCTTATTTTTTCAATTTTTTTTTGCCGTTAAGACGCCAGAGAATAGTTCGTTCATAGTGCCCACCCTGTATATCATATATCATATATACCACACTACACTTTTTGACTGAAATGTTTTGTTCAATCTATCAAAATAAAGCGGTGGGGGAAGTTCAATTGCTTCTTTAAACAAAGGTTTCTCCCGTTTGGCTTGACCGATTTTAACAAATTTGGGCTCATGAAAAAGCAGAATTTACACTACAAAACGCATACTTGGTTTGACTTTTTGACTTCCGTCTTCGCTGCTAGATGGCGTTAACTGAAATGGTAGCAAATTTTTGAGATTTTTCCAAAAAAAAAACAAGTGAAATGGTATATTAATTTTTACATATTTTGAAAGAGGATAAATTTTTCTGGAATTTAATGAAATAAATTGATTTATCTACCTTTTTTTGAACCGTTGATATTGAACAAAATATAATTTTAATACATAAAAAAATGGCACGACACTGCTTTTTATCAAAATAAAAATAATTTTCGTAATCACTTATTGGTTGCTAGCAAAAAAAAAACCATTTTATTTTTTTTCGTTAGACAAATCAAATAAATTTACATGGGGCGCCCATATCTCGAAACATGTAAACCTATGTTGTTTTTTCAATCCAAAACCGTTTGTCTAACGAAAAAAAGTCAAACGGTTTTTTTGTTAGCAACTAAAAGTGATCACGAAAATGATTTTTATTTTGATAAAAAGCAGTGGCGTGCCATTTTTTAATGTAATAAAATTATATTTTGTTCAATATCAACAGTTCAAAAAAAAAGTAGATGCTTGATTTTTCTCATTAAATTCCAGAAAAATGTATCCTCTTTTAAAACATGTGAAAATGAATATACTATTACATTTCTTTTTTCCAACAAAACTCAAAAACTTGCTACCATTTCAGTTAACGCCATTTAGCAGCGAGAACGAATGTCAAAAAGTCGAAACCAAGTAAGCGTTTTGTAGTGAAAAATATGCTCTTCCATATGAGCCCAAATTTGTTAAAATCGGTCTAAGGAAACCGGAGAAATCTTGCTTCGTTTAAAAAAACAATTGAACTTCCCCCACCGCTTTATTTTGATAGATAGAACAAAACATTCCAGTCAAAAACTATAGGTGAACAGTCAGTAAATATAAAAATGATATCATCGATATACTTTCATTAGGCAAAATTCTATGAAAATCCCATTTTTCTACTCAGTATTGGTTGTTACGCCCTCTAGCGCACGTTTGACAAACTCGAAAATAATTTCCAGCAATTTCACTTGGCGACTTTCATCATGAATTTTTTTTTCTAAATAAATAAGAACAATATCTTATGAGTTATGGCCGTTCGCTACCCTTAAATGATCACCCGGTACAATGAGAATACACCTCCACAAGTGGTAGTATCTTAAAGTAGTAGTATTTTCACATATACATTTGATTTTTCATCCTTTTCTATCTGTATAAATGATTATAAGCAGATATTTTGAACTTTTGAAACCTAGTAGTACAGGAAAAGTACAGGTTGTGATTGAGGTAAGAGAGGATGGATGCTAACTAGAGCACATGTATCATTACATTAACGAATATTTCTGTAATTCCAAGAAGTGTCTGGAAGGTTAATATTCCAAGGCTTCAGGGAACTGCAAACTCAACCAGTAGACTAGATATACCTTTAAAAACTAATTGTATTCACCATAGCTTGTCGTGTTCCGCTTTAAGGCCACCCAACATCAACGGTAAGTTTGTCGACCACTCATTATTATGTAATTACGTTCGGAATACTGGTTCAATATCATCCACTCAAGTTTATTTCCATTCCAGGCCTTCACTATTGAATTCACCCTATTCGGCTTTTCACGTAATATGTTCAGTTTATTGCAATTAAAGTTTCGGTGTTATTTGCAAAAGCACAGAATGTTAGCTCATGTACAACAAAGAAGTATTAATTAAGCTAGATATACATGCAGCAGGAGATTTCTCTAGAGATTGCTTAATAAATAACATCCAGACACATTAATCATATTCCATTGTAACCAATTTTTAAAATAAATGATGCTGGCAAAATGTGAGATAATAATATGTACATACTTTATCAAAAAAATTAGACTGGAAATCCATTTATTTGAGGAAAATTGGTTCAAAGACCTCAGTTACTAAAGATCTCCATGATTTTATTCGGTTACCTGTTATAAAAATTGACGATGAAAAATTATTATATAACGATTACAAAACTCGTATTTTGTTGCCTCTAAGATTGTCTCTAGTTGATTCGAATACCTATGTAATAATCGTATCCTATCAAAAACATTCCATCTGAAGAACTGCGAGTCTCAATTCATTATACCGAGAAAGAAATGTGTGGTTTATGATAAAGCGGTTGATTTATTGTAAGGAGTATAGATCCAACAGCCTTGGCAGCATTGTTACCATTAGACGTCTTTGTTTATGCGATGAATATAACTTTGACGATGGCCAATACAAACTTCCTCATTTTAAATGCGGCCCCCTATATATTATTAATTTTTTTGATTCTTCAGACATCTAGACATAATTTGTATACAATGTCCTATACAACGGTTTCGGAAATATGAAGTCTTAGATTCTTCACAAAAATTGATATAAAGAAGAGACAAATATTCCATTTCACAAAACCTACCTTTTTCCCATTGAGCTCTTGAAATTAGGAAAGTAAGCAAAAACTATTCCTGCGTTCCTTTTTACTGATATAAAATAGAAAAAAAAAACGTGAAATCAATGACAATCCTGCTGACTGTCTGGCAAGAAGTATCACCCCTATCAATTTGCTATTAATGTCTTTATGGTGATCTGGACCAGATTGGCTACAACAATCGCAAAACAGCTCAAGGAAAATTTGCCAAAAACCAGAAAACCTAATATTTCTCCATCATCGGTACAATATTCTTATCCTTTTTTTATAGGTACACAATTTTTCTTCCTATCAAAGACTACGAAGTGTTGTTGCTTGAGTTCATAGCAAATGCAAAAGTCTTAATCAAGTCAAGAAGGAATTTCGAGCCCTTAGGTGCAACAGAGCTTCAAAGGGTTGAACTTGGGGGTTGAGCGATGTCTTCAATTGTCCCTATCTCTATATGAGAAAAAGCATCCTGCAATTTTATCCAATAAACATCATCTTACTTTCATTATTTTCAGACATAAAAATTTCAGACTTTATCTTGCTAATCCTCAACATATTATTTATCCCTTACGAGAAATATTTTGACCACTTAGTGCCAAAAATTAAGCGTTGGCAAATTATCGCCACCATGGATGCTAGTGTTCAATTAGCAAGGTCACGAAGGTTCTCTATAGATAAAACCAAAGCTGTGACTTGAATATTGCCCTGCTCTAGTCTTCGAATTATGACGCTAGTTGCTTTTAGTAAATTGGCCCCATGTTCATTACACCATATGTTATAATATAGTCTTATTGGGTGGTTCATCTAGCGCCTTTAGGTTAACACATCACAAAAATAATTATTATGTTGATCAACCATTCAAGTAAAAGAACATTTCAATTTAAGTATATTACTGTATTTCATATGTTAGGGTAACATTCTGGAATTTACTAAAAACTGTGATTTCCATAACTACCAGAATTAGTGGTAAGTTCTGTGTTCCCATAGACATCCAACAAATCTTTATGAACTTAGTCCCTACTATGCTAAAATAATATTTTGTAATCATCTCTCGTCTTCCATAAAAAAGACAATTATAACCGTTTCAAAACTCATTCTAAAAAATATCTCATTGACCAGTTAGCGTATATAATATGTTACATATGATTTTTCTACTTGATGTTTTGTGAACTGTATATATATTTTTTCTTTATGAATTGTCCTATATCATGTGAACTATGAGTGAGTTTATTAATATTATTATTATTATCAAAACGATAAAATGATCATGAAGGCGCCCATCTATTTGTATTTTAATTCCCATAACTGCCGATTCCTTCATTTCCTAACATAATTTCAAGAAGTTACATTTTTATATAATTCTCACAAAATGTATGGAAACTTGGTTTTTTTTCAAATTGCGCTTTCAAAACTCTTAGCTCATAATGAAGTAATATCGCTCCCAAATTAATTAATTAATTAATGCAGTCTCGAAGCAGCACCGGATAGAAAATTGAACTGTTTTTTTGATATAGTCCGTGTCGCCTTGCCTCATTCCATTAGGAGAAAGCCTTTTAATTTTCAATTTTATTCATCACTTAATGTTCAGTGAACATCACTTGAATAATAAAAATATTGGAGCAGCCTGCTGATTGTGATTCTATCAAATGAAACGAGAAAAAAAAACAGGGGGATTGTTTGAGTTTATGGTAAAATAAAAAATCAGGATTAAACAGTACACGAGGCTTTTATAGTAAAACTGTTTATCTCGAGTGAATTTTAATTTAAAATTGAGAGAAAAAAAACATAACGATTTATAACTATTGGGTACCTGGAAAGAGGATTGTATTGCCTCTGTGAATGAACCTATTAGCAAAAACTGTGAGGTAAGGGATGAAACATCAACCCACATTGTATGAGAATTCACAAAGACTTTGACGGAAGCACTTTGGAAAGGAAATAATGCCCGATTCAATCCTGCTAAACTTTTTATGGGGAAATTTGGGAACCAAAATTATGCCACTCTGTCAGCATTTGAAGATTTTTCATTATACACTCTTTCGTAAAATGAAGCTACAAGTTAAATAGAACATCAGTTTAAATATGATGCATATGATGCATGGAAGTTTAAGGAAATTAAATTGTTCCATATTCCATCCTTCAGTATGGATCTTTATCAAGTAAAAGGTTCATCTATTTAAAGTAATTGCCATTGGAAAAATAGACCGTTGGTACATCTCTTGGAGAATTATATTCAAATTGTGGTTTCACCGCTAATATTTCTGCAGTAGTAATACTAATTTGATTTTAAAAATGCTAATTTTCCAGCTATTAATGACTGTTTGGGTGCGATCCCATGGGATAGTTTACTGTTAAATAAACCACTTGATGTAATGATTGATATTTTTCATGATGCTCTCTACTTAATCATAGAATTACACGTACCGATTAAAAAATATTCGAAGCAAAAATGTCCGCTGTGGTTCTCTGGAGACTTATGTAAATTGATTATACTTAAAAAGCAAGCTCATGAAGACCATAAAAGAATATTGAACGACCACAGTTATAACAGATTCTCTAACTTAAGATCTCGATGTAAATTGTTATCTGAACAATGTTATGATAGGTTTATTGAAAAAGCTCAGCAATCTGTACAAGTAGACGGTAAATTATTTTGGAGTTTCGCCAAGACATGTAAAGGACAGCATTCATTACCAAACGTCATGTTTTTAGATGATATTAAGTCTAGTTCTTGGTCCGAAACTGTAAATTTATTTGCCAATCATTTTTCATCACTTTACCAAACTAAAAATATCAACATACCTCAGTTCAACAACTGCTATCATATCAACATAGCAAATTTTTACATTAATATTTCTGAAATATTTGAAGGTTTATCCAATCTAAATGTACGAAAAGGACCTGGTCCTGATGCTATTCCACCAAGCTTGTTAAAATACTGTAGTTTTGTTCTAGCTCGTCCACTTTACTATATTTTTAATGAATCGTTAGCTTCTGGTCAATTTCCCGATTACTGGAAATTAAGCTACATGACACCTATTTATAAATCAGGTAACAAACATATGATATAAACAACTATCGCCCCATTTCGATATTAAGCGCTATTCCTAAACTGTTTGAGAGTATACTGACTGAGCATCTCTCCTGCATATTCAGGAACACTATCATTCCCCAACAGTATGGCTTCTGCGAAGGCAAATCAACTGAAGTTAATTTACTGAATTACATTAGTCACATAATGGAGGCCTTGGCGAATGGTTGCCAAGTAGATGCTATCTACACTGACTTCTCCAAAGCCTTCGACAGAGTTAATCATGAGCTCCTAATAGCCAAACTTGAAAATTATGGTATTGTAGGACAAGTGTTAAATCGGATTAAGGATTATCTTACGAATAGAAAATAAATAGTACGTGTTAATCATTGTTTGTCGAATGAGATCTCTTTTCTTTCTGGTGTACCCCAGGGTTCTCACTTGGGGCCTTTGTTGTTTGATTTGTTTATTAATGATAATATTAGTAGTTTTCACTATGGAATAGTGCTTATGTTTGCCGACGATTTAAAGGTTTTTTCTGTAATAAAATCTAGTATGGAAGCTGAAAATCTGCAGTCTGATTTGAATATGCTGCATAATTGGTGTATAAGTAATGGAATGGAGCTTAATACAAGAAAATGTCATATTATGAGGTTCCACCGAACTAACACCCCAGTATTGTAGGACTACACTCTTAACAATGTGGTTCTGGAATCTCGAAATATTGTTAAGAACTTTGGGATATTGTTGGATACCACACTTAGTTTTCAGGAACATATTAAAACTATTGTTAATAAATCTCTGAGTCTACTTGGCTACATTAAGCGTATTACCGTTGATTTTACTAGTATACATCCTTTAAAAGTGCTTTACTGTTCGTTAGTCAGACCCCACTTGGAATACTGCGCTTCAGTGTGGTCTCCACAATATTTATTTTATATTGACAAAATCGAAAGCGTTCAGCACAGATTCCTTAGACACGTAGCATCCAAAATGGGTTGATACTTAGACTATGAAACCATCCAGCAAAATTTACCACTTTAAAGCAACGGCGAGATCAGCATGACCTAATTTTATTGTTCAAAATACTAAATTTTTTAATCGAATGTCCCGACTTGTTAGCCAGAATTAACTTTGAAGTTCCTAGTCGCCAGACAAGGCAGGTTACTTCCTTTCATGTTCCGTTTTGTAGAACGAATTATGCACAATTTTCATTTATACCACGAAAACTGAGAGGTGCTAATCAGTATCCTGAACTTGATTTTTCCACGGGTCTTATCAGTTTTAAACGAACACTGTCAAGTATACTTAGATAACTAATTGTATTAATGATATTTGGTTCTTTTTAGTTACGTGTTTTCTGTATTTCTTATATCTTACAAATTTTTATTTATAGTGAATTGTATCTTTTGTATGTTCTGTAATTTATATGTATAAATGTTTTGTATTTTTAGGATTTGTAATCAGTTTTTTTGAAATGGGTTCGCCAGTAAATAAATAAAAAAATAGTGTGTTTTGTACTGAACTTTCGAAATAGAAATAACTTTGCAAAGTCATCAACAAAAATTATGTTCCTTGATTTTTGTTCTACTCACACTAACCGCTCTGTATATTTAGAAATTGTTGCCAGTATATTATTTTATGACGAATAACTGACGCACCCTGTAGTTGCTGATTAGGTGGAATCAGAGAGATGATTTTTCAGAATACTGAATTACCAGACATAAGGTTACGAGAATGAAAGGTGTAAAAAATTAAATCTCGAGGAATACGCGACACTATTTTATTGAGTGACAGATTATTCAGTTTCAAAGGATCTCGAGCATGGAGAGAACGATTTGATAAAAAGAGTGAAGATAAAAAGTATTGCAGATGGGCTGAGGATGACTACAAAAGATCAAATGGTAAACATCTATTTCAATCTTTTGTAGTTGAATTTGACAATAGGTCTGCATCATTGTCTACTGGTGAACTCACAATTCATATTTGTCCGCAAAGTTTATTCATGTGAATATAATCAAAAAGGTTGAGAAAACTATCAAATCGTGACTTTTCCAGTATAAAAAGCTATTCGTATTATTCTTGATTGTTATTAGCAAAAGTGTCACTTATTTCACAAAGTAGTAATGCTCTACTTATATTGGCGTTCGACACATCAAATATACGTTGATTTTTTTCATTATAATTCAAATATATTCATTCCTGGCTGCAATAAGTCGTCATAAATTTGGGGAAAATCAAAGAGACATTGAAGATGTATAAGGAAAAAAACGCCCCATTGATAACAGCCAGTATCTGTATATTCCTTCTGTTTTAAGTAATAAAGCCACAATCTTTTTTTTCTGATTTTCGTTTGAACGTTAAATAACATATTTCAGAAAACAAGAAAGTGTAATATCAACAAATAATGCATTGAGGGTTAAGTTATATAATGGGAATAAAAGGTGCAAGGTAGGCGCAAAAATGTCACTTTCACTGGAAAGAGTTAGGAATAGCTAGAGAAAGATACAGGTCTTGAGTTGACGTTAAGCAACATATCGAACATTGAACAAAGCGCTACAACTAGCCCTACTGGCTAAGATCATGTAAAGATGAATATGAAGATATTATTTCACAACAACAATCGATATTTTGAATGGAAAATGCGCATGAATTACAGCATTGCAACTGGAGGCTTGATCTGTTGAGGTTGTCCCTTCAAGCAAGAGCTTATTGTATCACACCTAGCGCTTTCAGACGGGACACTTTGTGGACGGCTACTAGTGTATGAAAAGAATCACGCGCTAAAAATACATTATCCCTTATCGGTGTCTCATGTGAATGCATTTTTTATATTAATGTATTTTTAGCCATGCGACTCTTTTCATACACAAGTAGCCGGCCACAAAGTGTCTCGAAAAAAATATATCATGTAGATTAATGTTGAACTTAGAGTTCTCATCGAATAAAAACTTTGAAATGCTAACCAAATTTTGTTGAAAAAAATACGAATCATGAAGTAATTACACATATTAAGCAAAGTTTGAGCCCTTGTAAACAATTAAGTATGGATTAAATGGAAAAACTAATTGATAAGAAGTCTAATTTGAAGCTTTATGAATACTTTATAAAAATCTCAGAATCCTCAAATTACTTATGACCGTACAATTCCTTATTGAAATTCGGTTGCTACCACAGAAATATCGGATAAAAATCCATCGCTCGCTTTTCTATCCTTCTATGACTGACATTGTCTCTCTGCTCAGAGATTTGTTCGGTTGGTATTGACTATAACCAAATGAAATCGAAAAAAACTTCCAATACGACTCTGACTTTTATAATTTGTTCCGAATGTGACAAGGAATATGATTAATTAACTAGCAGTTTCTCACGGTTGATGTACGTCCTTGTATGAATCGATGAAACTTTTTCAAGAAATCGGGCATGGAACATTTCACATTTAATATATGTGATAAATGGTTATCTAGTCACTTTCAATGTCGTTGTCGCTCATCCATTATATAAGTGATGTAGGGACATTTTCATACGCAAATCAGTATCAATAAATCATGCTCCCAGACGGTATTCTTTCCTTTTTCTATTGTTGAATGAAATTATGAAATATATTGGGTTGCAAGATGAAAACGTGGTTGCGGTCATAGTAGCTTCGTTTTTATTTTATTTTATTCCTCTTGTTATCTACTTCCGTTTGAGAATTTTTGTGTCTTCTATACTGTTACAGGCAACTAGTTTGACTGAAAGGATTTCAAGTGGTTGTAATGGTTGTATTATTCCCTTTCAAAGGTGCTTCTGTCTGTTCTTGTAAGTGATCACAGAAGCAAAGTATGTGGTTGGGTTATTCCACCGAATACAATCGTTCAAGTTTTGTGGTCTGAGTGGAACAGTTTGCGATTGATAGTGGAACATACCGGCAAAAATATTACAATTCTTCCAGCAATGTATTTCAACTTGCAGCAGTACTTGTTGGGGGAATATCTCACTAAACTCACTAAAACACCATTTGGAAACACAAATGATTTTTGGGTTAATACCAGTGAAGACAATCTGTGAAGTTTCACACTTTCTTTCTATTAATTATTGTTGAAACTACTTTGCTTCTTCTTCCAAAGCTTGTGAATATTTAAAATCTACTCAGTAATCAGCTTCTCCTCTGAAACGAAGTTCCAATTGTTGATTTGTAGGAGAATCACGTTATTTTTCTCCAAATTATTCATGGCTCCATTTGAAGGTGGAAAGTGGATTTCTTCGTCCCAATTTCTTGTCCCAAAAAAAAACAATTTCACTTCCTTCTTCCAATGCTTAGAAGTATAGACTATTCCAGAATAACGTCACTGTCAGGTCGGCCATATTGTTCTGGATCCTCATGTCATATTCCATTTGGTTTCCATTGTTTACTAATTAACAACTGAGTTAGTGTGTAATTAGCAATTAGTTCTAGCTGTTTGAACCTGGCGAAGTGACTCATATATTTGTAACTAAAGAGTAGACATTTGTGCATGGTGCGTGGGAAATGGGAATTATTGACATCTTCTTTTGGTTAAATGATCAGTTGTTTGTTAATACCAGTCTGTCAAAACGACCAGCGAACATGAACATGATTTTCATGCACAAGTGTGCACAACTGAATTTTAAAATACATTATAATTACCTTATAATAGAGTTCAAATTCATATTTCAAATATTTGATATTCAAAACCGGTTGTTCGTTAATGATAAAACAAAAAATGCAATAATAATTGGTTATTAACTTGACATATTGGTTGTTTGCTGATGGATAATATTCCAATTTAAAAATATTCAAAAACATTCTCGCCATGTTTAACATTTTTTATTCATAATAAATAAAATAAACGGAGTATCCAAAGACTCTTCTCCCAAACGTACAGATACTAAATAAATGATTTTTGACAAATATGACTGTTGCCACTGTACCCACAACTTCCACACATTTCCTGTCTTTTGTTGATATTTTAATTTCATTTGTGGTTCTCCGCTTTTTATCTCTTATCTTTTTATTTGATATATCTACTTTATTATCGGTCCACCTCCCCTTCTGTGGATAGTACCTACTGCCCGTTCACATCACCTCTCTGGTTCCTTTGTCAGTTTTCATTCTGAGAATATGAACATTACAATTTAATTGTTTTCTTATTATTCTTATTATTGGTTCTTGTTATGTTATTTATCTTATCTCTTCATTTCTACATTTCTCCCAGTTTCTTTTCCCTGCCAGGTGCTTCATCTAAATTGTGTTCATCTTGGCTTCATCGTTTTTTTTTCAGTGTCCAATTTGCACTTGCCTTTGTCATTATTGGTATCTTTATTGCATTGTTGATCTTATTTTTCATTTCCAAATCAATATATCTCTGTCCCATTATTGTCTTGATAGTGTGGTATAGTATCGTTGATTTATTTTCTCCGTTTGTTCTGCCTCTATCTTTCCATTTTCTGTCAATAAAGTTCCCAGCTATTCATGAGTTGCTTCTCTTACCAGTGTCTCGTCCTTGCATTTTATTTTATTAGTAATTTTATACTGTTGGATTTCACTCCTGCTATTTGTTCTTGAGCTTTTGATGGTCCCTTTTAGTTCCGTAGGCATTTTCATCTTATCCAAGCATCTCCGGATTTATATTAGTTCTACTGAGTCAAAGACTGCTCTCAGGTCAATGAACAATGGAAGCATTTTTCCTTTTTCTGAAGTTTCATTTCTATCAAGTTTCTCATTATAAATATTGTAACGTTCATTCTAATTTATATTTACAGATTTATATTCAAATACAGTCCTTATTTAATAATTTATATAATACACTAAACACTCACTAACTATAATTTATATGATAAACACTTTATCGAGGCGCGATTGCTTTCTTTCAGTATCAACACTAACTGACTAACTAAATCCGCTGCGATGCTGGTCGCCTATTTATACTCGAACGTATGGTAGTTCTAGAAACCTTTCGAAGTTATGGTGGATGCGCTGGGTTTTTCTAGATGTTACGTATTCCAGAAAACTCTCGAAAATAAGGCGGAGGAGCCATAGTCGTATCATATGGGAATTTCACTGGGGGCACTAATTGAGCACATTAATGCAGCAGCTCGCGTAACATTGCCCCCTCCTTAAGAGACTGTTCCTCCTGGAACTAACTAGGAAACTGAAACAAAATGACTGTATCGGCAACTGGTACCCTTGTTACATTTTCCAGTTGCATGGAAGTAACATCCGACCGTCTTCTCTGTTGGCTGTGTCTCCCGTGCTTGGCCGCAGACTAGTACCTGCACTTCGGCGTCTCGGAAGATTACTTTTACCATGTTACGGATTATTCGCCAATCTAAATGCCTACATTCAATCTTGGGCATGGCTAGCCTATGCACGTCCAATTCAAGCACATGCTCCCTCAAGCTTCGTAATGCTTCCCAGACATCCTCGTACGTTGGTCTTTCATCGAAGGTGTTTCTCGTCACTAGGTAGAAATTGTAGCGGGAGCCATCTTGCAGCTTCAGAGCTTTACCTGGTACTGGTAACTGGTTTTTCAAACGTCGGGCGCCATTCTTCTTTATGAACAAAGATGCCAGTCCGCGTGCATCGGTTACGCTGGCAGGGATGTTTATTGCCAGTGAGTATTCCTCTGGAACGGTAAGCATATCTTGTCGTCTCTCAGTGGTGACGCCGAATCTTGCTTTTCCGGTACCACCATAAGCGCCCATGAACTCTACTTAAGCAGGATCGGCTACTTCCTGAAGCTGGTTTACTTCCTCATCGTGGTCACCCTCGAATGGTGCTAATCGGTTACGGTGTACCACCTTTGGCTTTCCGTTTGGGATCTTGCTGATACGATAGATGACATCGTTGATTCGTTTCTTTACGAGGTACGGACCGTCCCAAGCTTTCTGCAACTTTGAAGAAAAACCCTTTTGTCTTCTTGGGTTATGCAGCCAGACTTTGTCTTCTTCGTGGAAACCTCCTTTTGTAGCTTGCGTATCGTACCTTTTCTCTATCCTATCGCTAGCGATCTGGAGATTCGATCGAACCAGCTCGTGTACGTCGTCCATTCTTTTTCTCAGCCGGGTCACGTAATCTTCACCAGCTATGTCTTCTCCGGGTCGGCATCCAAATTCAAGGTCGCAGGGTAATCTCATTTCGCGTCCGAACAGAACTTTTGCTGGTGTTTGGCCGGTAGACTCATTGATGGCGGATCTGTAGTCCATCGCAAATAGCGAGAGATATTGGTCCCAATCTCGCTGATGGTTAGATACTACTTTAGACAGGTATTTGCCAAGAGTTCTGTTCATTCGCTCTACCATTCCGTCCGACTGTGGATGCAAAGCCGTAGCTCTCGTTTTCTTCATTCCGAGCTTTTCACAAACTTCCTGGAACAGCTGGCTTTCGAAGTTTCTGCCCTGGTCGCTGTGTATTTCCAGGGGCACTCCATATCGGCAAATGAACTCATTCAAAAGCACGTCGGCAACACTTGCGGCTTCTTGGTTTGGAATGGCATACGCTTCTACCCATTTTGTGAAATAATCCATCACCACCAAAATGAACCTGCTGCCATTTGCTGTCAGTGGAAACGGTCCGGCAATGTCCAGGGCAATGCGTTCAAAAGGGCTTCCGACATTGTACTGCTTCATAGGAGACTTTCTTCTTCCTTGTGATCCATTGGTCGTAGCACAGGTAGTGCACTTCTCACACCAGTTCTTCACATCTTCGGAACTGCGCATCCAATAAAACCGTTCTCGCACTTTCTGGAGGGTCTTCTTCACACCTAGATGTCCTCCTGATGGACTGTCGTGTAATTTCCGCAGTACTGCTGCTACCCTTGTTCTTGGAATCACCAACTGTCTTCTACTTTCGGAACCTTCATCGTTCTCGATTACTCGCTGTAGCAAACCGTTTTCCAGAACCAGCGAGTCCCACTGGGCCCAATACGATTTCATCGTTGGCGAGTACCTTGAAATCTCCTGCCAAGTAGGTCGACAGTTTTCCTTTTTCCAATGTCGGAGTTTCTTCAAGTCAGGATCGTTCTCTTGTTCTTCTTCCATTTTTTCCGGTGTCCATTCGTCGCTGGTCACCGTGGTTCTTCGAATGACAGCTTCCTTAGCTTCTGTTTTGGTGCAGTGAGAGCACTCTGCTGGGCATGGTCTTCTAGAGAGTGAGTCTGCATTTCTGTGGCTTATTCCGGCTCTATGCTCAATGGTGAAATTATGTTCGTCTGCTACAGCCCTCACCTTGCTGTATACTCCGGAAGCCTGTGTAGCTGCTTCATACTCCAAGGCTGCAGAGAGTACGTCAACCAGTGTCTTATGCCGAGCCAAGCGTAGAGTTCTCTGCATTTCATGGTCACGAACTCCGTCGATGAATGTCTGTACCCCTAAACATTCCATGACATTCTCCGGTGCCGATAGGCAAACCGCACCAACCTCGCAATGTCTACTCCGAATTCCTGCAGAGTTTCGTCGCGTTTTTGTTTGCTGTTTTTCAGCTGCGACTGGTACAGATGCTCCAAGTGTTCCAGGCCATATCTCATGTTCAATCGCTTTTTGAGTTGTTCAAAATCTTCGGTCTCTTCCACTGGAATGGTCTGGAGGATATCCATGGCGTCTCCTCTGAGGGCAAGAGTTAAATTCAACGCTTTTTCTTTCTCACTCCAGTTGTTTCCTTTGTTGCCGCCTCGAATTGCTTGAGATAGTTCGGCCATGACGTTTTACCATCGAATGTTGGCAGTTTCACTCGGCTGTTAATATGGTTTCCCCTTTTCGGTTTCAACTCTACTTTCTCTGCCAGTTCGTCATTGTTCGGGGCTAGCCTAGTTGTAACATCCGGGTGATGACCAGTCTTCCTTTCGATTTCTTTGATTTTTTGTTCCATTTTTTCAATCTTTTTTTCCACGGCAGAAATTTCATTTTTTATATCCGTCGAAATTTTATTTTCCATGTCCGACATTTTATTTTCTATGTCCGCCGAAAGTTTACTTTCCATGGACGAAATTTCGTTTTTTATATCAGACATTTTGTTTTCCATATCCGTCGAAATTTCATTTTTCTACTACCGTGCGCTTTAACCCACTTTCCCGCACGCATTTTAGCTTTGAAAGTGTCACTTTCCCGCACTAGTGCGGGAAAGTAAAATTATGCAAATTTTGACCTTATTAGATAGTTTTTTACTTCGGAAGTTATAACTATTCTTACACCAGGTGAATAAATAGTCCATCAAATAAAATCTACATGTTTTCTAGCTTTTTGTTGCATTTTTAATTTTCTGAAAATATAAAATAATGAAAATATTTTGATATAACCTTGTACATTCTTCAAAGTAGTGTCATAAAACACCTATCAAACCACCCGGGCTTGATATAAGGAAAATATATCAAATGAAATTCTTTCATCTACAAATGACTTAAAATTGTTGCTGTCACCTTCATCGTCATCTTTATGTGACCTGCAAACGATGCCATCCTCATCAACGTCATTCACTCACCAGTTAACACCAAATAACTCCACTGGACCGGCATTTTTAAGTAATTCACAGAATGCAACAAATTGTGTTTCTAATAATAATATTTATAATATTAATTGGTTAAAGTTTTGTATATGCATATTAAAATAAAATACATTTTGAAAAATGGGTTGATATACTTTTTTGTATATACGGTCGTAGAAAAAATAATGTTCCTAACTCATGCGTAAAGTGTCTTTCCCGCCCTTGACCGCTTGCCCGAACTCCGCTTCGCGTCGTTCGGGTCAACTGCAGTCGCGTGCGGGAAAGTATCACTTTCCGCACTTGTTAGGAAAATAACTATTTCCATGGACGAAATTTCGTTTTTTTTATTAGACATTTCATTTTCCATATCCGTCGAAATTTTATTTTCCATGGATGAAATTTCGTTTTTTATAGAAGAGGTCATAGAGGCGGACGCTTCGTCGGTGAATTCAAACGTTTCCGGGTCCAATCCATTGTTAATCATAGCATTCTTCAGTCGTTCCACTAACGCTGAGTTGGCCCCACTTGTGTCCGATTCGTAATCCTCCAACTCTCTTCGAAGCTCTGAAACTTTTAATTTACAAAGTTTCTTCGCCATCTTCCTGTATATTTATTTTTTAATCCCACTTCTGACACCAATGTAACGTTTATTCTAATTTATATTTACAGATTTATATTCAAATTTATTTATATTGAATAATTCATATAATACACTAAACACTCACTAACTATAATTTAATAATTGAATAGATGAGGCTTTTACTTGATGTAGATCCAAAGTAAGTTATGAAATCAAACAATCTTATTTTGTAAAATCTACATTGTAATTAAACATAAAGTGACGCGTTTCGCTAACACAGTAGCTTTTTGAAACTTTTAAAAAAGCTACTGTGTTAGCGAAACGCGTCACTTTATGTTTAATTACA
>CAJUYG010003360.1:0-15747 GCA_910591675.1 Galerucella calmariensis
GGGTGGTGTGAACTTGGCTTAGTGGTGGGGATAGGACGCTGGCTCTAAGCGCCAGCGCCCGACGCTATCTTCACACAAGTGTTTTAGTTTCACTTTTCTCATAGAAACTGCTCGTTTTTGCAAATTTAGCTACTTTTAAAATATCAAAACTTATCTTCTTTTTGAGTGGCAACCACGTGGCAACTATTGTTAAAAACATGAAGTAGAACAAAAAAGAATGAAAAAAGAGGAGACTTGTAAGAGCAATCATCAGTGTAACATCGTAAATAGATAGATAGATAGATAGTTTTTATTGTGCATAAGATACATCTTTTCACAAGGGTTCGGTACATAAATTAGGTTAGTATATAATATATTTTGTGATTATCTATTCTCCGCATGCGAAAGCTCTTAACTTTAATATACCAATGACAATATTGGCTAGAGTAGAGAGCTCGGGGAGATTGTCATTATTGACGTTTAAATAGTGTACTAGACCATCAATACCATCCACACCATAAAAAAATCTGTTTTGTCTAAGAGAACTATAAATTGGGCATTTGAATAGAATGTGCTCTAACGATTCTGGTGTATGCATATTACAAACGGAACATATTTCACTACAATCAATTGAATAGAAATTACCTTTAAAAGAAAATCTCAGTATCTTTTTGTTGGAAGTTCTGATTTGTGCGATAATTCTCGTTATATACATAGAAGCAGGAATCCACAAATAATTCTTTCTGGTTTTATCAATCATCAGCCGAGAGTATATTAAAGAATAACTGGAGGAAACCTTCCTAGATATAACAATTTCGAGGAGTTTTCTTTCAAAATTTCCCAAAATAACGCCATCTATTGTATGTGAACATGTATTCAAATACTTTATCCATAAATGTTCACATTCGGCAAAAGTGAACCATTCTTTAACTTGTAAGACCCAATTATATTGTGCATTTTCAGTGGTTAATTGTAAAAGTCGCATATAACTGATTTTAGATATTCTAGAATTACCCATTATTTTAAGTTTATTCAAACACATTAAAGCATGTTTGAAAATGATTAATGATAAGTGAGACGAGTATGTCTCAAGACGTACAATGTAATCTGGAGTATTTTGTGACAAATTCAACAATTTCTTGAAAAAATTAACCTGAACTCGCTCAATAACATCAGTATAGCGTAATCCCCACACGCCAATTCCAAAGGAGAGGGAAGATAAAATTATTGAATCATACAGTTTGATTCTGGAATCCCATGTATTCATTTTGGATCGACACATAATATCCATCACTGCTCCAATGGCGCGACAAGCTTTTATTTTAGTATTCCTGGCCATAGTACAGAACAAGGATGTTGAGGAGAAATCGACACCTAGATACGTAAACTGATTAACTATTTCTAATCTGGGACCATTGTAATAAAACTTTTGATTTAAATTATGTTTGTGCCCTCCCCTTGCAAATATTAATACTTTTGTTTTATAAGTGTTAACTGTGAGTTTATTGTCAGAACAGTAAGTTTCGAGTACTCTCAGTTTACGTTCCATATCTATTGGCGAGTCACCAAGTATCACTATATCATCAGCGTATTGAAGCATTAAGACATCATTCCTGTCATCGATATTAATCCCGCATAAGTTACTTGAACGAAATTAATCCTCAATATCAGAGATGAAAATAGAGAAAAGCAATGGACTCAGCGATTCACCTTGAAGAACTCCCTCAGAGATAGCATATTTCTTACTATACAGATTTTGATGCCTAATTAAAAATGTAGCATTGTCATATTAGTGTTTAAATATTCTGATATACTTAGTACTAACTCCGAACTTATGTAGTTTCAGCCAAAGAAGTACATGATCTATACTGTCAAAAGCTCTACGAAAATCTACAAAAACAGCATATACTTTCCTACGAGGAAGTCTAAGAGTAATTTGCAAAACGGAAGTCAAAATAAAAATATTATCCAAACACCCCCTATTCTTTCGAAATCCGAATTGTGATTCGGGAAGAATGAAATTATTTTCACACCAATTGGATAAGCGATTTAATAGAATTAACATAAATACTTTGGAACAATCAATTAGTGATATACCTCGATAGTTATAAGGTTCCTCTAAGGGCCCTTTTTTGTGGATCATCGTAAGAATTGTTTCGTGCCAACCGGAAGGAATAATTTCTGAATCTAAAATTTGATTATATAAATGGCAAATATATAACCGCCAATTCTGCGGTAAGTGCATCAAAAACTCATAACTAATACCATCTTTACCAGGTGATTTGCCATCTTTGCACGAAATCAGAGATTGATCAAGTTCTTGAAGTGATATAGGGCTATCCAGAAATTCGTCTCCGACACCAAAGAAATATAGATCGTACTCCACTCTGGGCAGAGTTATGCCATCATAAAAAGATTCCCATTCCTCGATTGATAAGGGACAAATTTTATTCTTACGTCTAAATAGGCTTAGGGTTTTCCAGAACTCTGATTGATTTTTCGTGTTGGAAAGAGCAGCTACAATATTATTCTCGTAGTCAGTTTTCTTTTTTGAAATTAACTGCTTATATTCCTTTTTGTTGGAAATATAAGTTGTCTTGTATGGTTCGAGGAATCCTTGTTTTTTGCAAATTTTTAATGAATTTTTCACTTGCCTTTTGGATGTCTTACAGTCAGTATCAGACCAATAATTAGACCTTTGTGATTTTGTCCCATAAAAAAATTTTACTGAAGCTCATCCTTCATTTTTTGCTACATCCCATATAGTGCTGCAGAGATTATCATATAAAACGTGCACATGTCCCATTACCCCTACATTAACTGAGCATTGAATTGACGTTTTAAAATGTATTACTTTAGTACCGTCCCATTTTAAGCTAGTGAATGGTGATTCAGTAGGAGCAATAATACTCGTAACATCGTAAATTAGTCAATGAATAAACGAAGTATTGAATACCCAAGAGTTTTTTCATTCTTCAACCACTGTTGATCTGCGGATCACAACAATACATACATAAATAATAAATGGAAAGTCATAGACAAAATAGGGAAAAATCACGAACCGCGAGATGGCGCTGCTAAATCCAAAATGTCGGATCGGAGGGTGAACAACAAATATTCCGTCATTTGATATTAGCTTCGTTTTTGAAATTTTTGTGTTGTATTGCTGGATTTGTGTCATAAGATATCTATTAATAGTGCCTGTGAAAGTAGAGATATCAATTTCGGATATTCTGGATTGTTGGTGAACGTGTTCGGCCAATTAATGAAGGTGAGGTTCCAATGAAAAAGTTATTAAAAGCTTATGTATGAGATCTCCAACAATATTACAATCCCCCATTATAAAACTCAGTGAGTCCTGGATTTGTCAATGTTCCTGTAAAGAAGGATTAAGAGGACACTGCAAGGATATTATTGCTACATTGATTTATATTAACAGGTAAATAAGTTTTCTCGATTACCTAAGAAAGCAAGTAGGTAGATGATTTCAAAACAACACATCCCTGTTTGCCTCCTCTCTTTTTCATGTTTCAGATATGAGATGCTAAAACCAGTAAGCTATACTGATATCTGGCTCAAAAATAGGGAAAGGAAAAAAGACAATAGAGAGAATCAGTAGGCCAGAACCATTTTAGTTATTTAGTCACACAGGAATTAAAAAAAAAGAAAATACAATACAACAGCTGAACTGAACAAAAAAAACTTTAATCTTCTTGCCTACAGTAAGTTTTAGACAATGAAAACGAACAATAATTAAGTCATTTGAATATGTTGAACATCAGCACTTTTTTTAATACCTGCATGTGTAGGGGATTCTGCTTTGGCAACATTTTTGGGAAGATATCGTCAAGTAAAAGAACAAATGGGTGCATCAGTGTATGATTCAAGAAATAAGGAGAAGTTGTATAATTTAATTTTAAAATGGCATATCGGCCATTTCGATTGGAGAGAAAAAAGCTTCATCTGTTTGACTTACCTGTTCTCTTTTATGTGTTGTTTGTTTTTATTTTCAGGCATCTAGATCATATTATGCAAGATGTATTGTATCACAATAAAAAATAATAAATAATATAAAAAAGTTATTATTGTTTCATTATATAAGCAAAGGTATGTATGGTTTTGCACAATAATTATAAATAGGTGGAAGACTTTATGCAATAATAAAAACAAATTTTGCTTTTCTTATCATTTAATCTATTTTATGCAGAATACAAATAAAGAAACATTTATAATACTAATTGACTAAATGAAAAAATATAGAATAAAATATGGTATAGCAAAAATAATAAACCAGAAGTAATTGTTTTGAGTTCTCACTTACTGTCGGTCACTTCTACATATATATTATATATTTTTGTATGTTGATATTTAGTCACTGGAAGGTTCTGGCTAGGAAAGGATCCATTTTTCAAATGCTTCCTCTGTGTTGTGGAGGTAACTATATATTGAATAATAATAAATATAAATTGAAGTGAAGAGAATCTGATAGTAAAATTATTGAACTTACCACAAAAAAAACCTCTTTCAGAAAGTGCTTGCTGCAAACAAGCATGTATTTTGAGATAGGCTTCCCTATCTTCAAGATTTTTTGCCATTTCTTTACTGCCTTGGGATTCAAAGGGAATTTATGTAGAGAAATATCCGAAGTACTGTATGATGCACATTGAGGAACTGAGCACATTTTGCGTGATCTTACCTCATTATCTCTTCCAATCCGTTGCATTTTAAGATTTGATGTTTATTTGAAACAACTATTGTTCATAAAATAACGTAAAAATATATCACTTTCGACCTAAATCACTTAAAATTATATAAAAATCTCACACTTCACCCATATAAACACATTTGGGTTAGTTTGTTGTTCACCCTCCGAGTATTTCGAACGATTAATTGTAGATGTCGCCCACTCCGAGATTCTTCCCTATATTTCTCTATGTGGAAAGTGATGGAAAGTTAAAATTTGTTCAACATTATTCTTCTACTTCTTTTTTAGAGTGGCTCGTACTGGTCACTGGTCTGAATAACCAGCCACCATCTATATATTGTTCAGCCAATTTATGACATTTGACACTAAAGACACAATAAAAATAGCAAAACAAGTCGCAATCGGCTTTGACACAAGAAACATAAAAGTTATAATGGGGTTACCCACGTCGAACAATTAAATTATCACAAAAAATGTAGCATAGCCACAATACAATGAGTAGTATCGGAGCCACCTATACTCACTTAAGTATAGGTGGCTTTGGTAGTATGAGTACTATAATGGTACTATGAAATGTTCACATAAAAACTACAAATCGATGGTAATGTCAGAAATAAAAGAAGAGTTGTCGACAGAGTGAAATTTTTGACTGCTACTGTAGAAAGCGACCGGTAGAATTCTATAGTGTGCAGAGTCCCAGCACAGGCATATTTTGATATCGTTCTGGGTAATCTCGATTGTACCATGCACATTGACATCATACTTACTTTACCACATAAAGTAATAAATAATTTATTACTCTATGCTCTACCAGTCAACTAGCTACTGTTATTTTTTGCATGTATTGCTGCAAATATTAAGCTAAAATTAATTTTATTCTCAACGAACACACTTATACACATACATTATAGTTTACAATACTAAACTGTCTTTTTTCTTTTTCTATAACGATCTAACAAGGTTTGAAAAAATAGATCTATATATCTACGGTTCCCCATCTAGTTTCCCAAGGAAAAACAACTATTTGGTTAGATTTTAGATGTTTTGATTTAATGCTTCTTTTTATTACAAACAGTCATAGGTATATATAATTAGAATAACGTCAAAAAAGCACTAAATTAAAATCGAAAAACCATTAAGAGTAGTGTAGGCCAGAAATAAATATTAATTGCAGCGAAATTATACTTTTCTCAATCAAGAATTTATACAAAAAAGTATAATCTCGCATATGACAAAAAAAATGTCACTGTTTGACCGCCTGGTCACACACTCCTAGTACGGTTCCGCTAAAGCGTCGTTCGGCCATCTGCAATACGGTGCGGAAAAGTATCACTTTCCGCACTAGTTCGGTAAACTACTATTCTGACCTGTGTGACAACGCATATGTCGATTTAATGCTCTATTTCTAGGGTAAGTTTTCGAGCAGATATCACATTTAAATGGTTTCTCGCCTGTGTGACAGCGCATATGTTCAACTAATTTGTACCTTTCAACAAAAGTCTTCAGGCAGATATCACATTTCAATAAATTTTCGCCTGTATGATAGTGTCTATGTAACTTAAATAGATAGTTTGTCGTAAATAATTTTGAGCAAACTTCACATTTAAAAGGTTTTTCGCCTGTGTGAAGAAGCATTTGCCTTTTCAAATTACCCTTTTCAGTAAACGATTTTGAACAAGCTTCACATTGGAATGGTTTTTCACCTGTGTGACTGCTCCTATGCAACTTAAATACAAAGTTGGTAGCGAATGATTTCAAGCAAACTTCACAATTGAATGATTTTTTGTCTGGGTGACCTCCAGATGAGAGCAAAGACTTCATATTGTTCCATTTTGCAGAAGTTCCTGTAAATAATAATAAATCATTACACAGGGTATCTAAAAATGAATTGTATGGATGACAATGACGAGCTGATTATACCGAGTTCGGAAAAAGTCCGTGACCGGACAAATATCGAAGAAAATAAAGATTTTTGGAAAATCTTTTCTTGCCAAAAATTTAACTCCAACTTAAACTATAATTTGAAAATATTTTGAAATATACAGGGTGTTCCAATAAAGTGTGGCGTATCAAAGTTATGTTTTTTCTAATGGAACACCCTATATTTTATTGCATTTTCTGATTGCTCCTAAAAAATATAAGACTCCTTTGAAATTGTTCCTTATACCTGAATACAGAGGGTTCCGAGCTATGCTGACTTATTTAAGAATGTGAACATTTCGGAAAAAATTAATAACTCATTGATATAACAAATACTAGCAAATTTTCTCACACATCTGAATAGTTGAATGTATCCCACGATTGGGTGCCAAATATCTCTTTACGGTGAATTTTCAGTTTAATTATTAGATCATTCAATGAGCAGTATCAGGCCTATTATCATAAGAGATTTAAAGAATTTCCAAACAGTGTATATCTTTTAAATAAATACAAGGATGCACAAAAAATACTCCCACAAGCAGTCAAAAATAGGAACAAAGAATACTACCAAGAACAGATAGCAACAGCAGGTAATAACTCAAAAGAATTATGGAAGGCTCTCAATGGCATCTTATATAATAAATCTGGTAAATCAAAATCACCACATATTCTGAAACTTATAATGGACGATATTGAATATACAGACCAAGTGGAAATAGCCAACACAATGAATAACTTTTTTATTAATATTGGACCTACACTAGCCAAAAATATAACACAATCGCAGGGCACTCCACCGCGGATCCAAGCTTCAACCAATATTTTCACATGGAAACCATCGACTGTAGAAGAAATTGAGGACATTATAAGTGGACTGAAAATAGGCAAATCTCCGGGAGAGGACAAAATTACGGCGGATACTCTCAAATACCTAATTCAAACCTCAAATGTCTATCATAATGAACGATCTTGTCAATTTGTCATTTAGAACTGCATCTGTACCTAGCTCCTTAAAACGTGCAAAAGTGATTCCAATATTTAAAGGAGGACACCCTCATATGCCTAGCAATTACAGGCCAATATCCCTACTCTCAAGCATTTCTAAGATTATTGAAACTTGTGTGAATAAACGAATTTTTCAGTACCTAGATAAGTCAAACTTCTGGTTTAAAGGTCAATACAGATTCAGACAGGGAAGCAACACAACGACAGCTGTGACTGATCTCATTACTAATATCTATGACAACATTGACAAAGGAATGGCTGGCGTTCTTGTTTCATTGGATTTGAAGAAAGCATTTGATACGGTGGAACACAGGATGCTAGTAAATGTTTTGGAGAGCATTGGATTGAGAGGAACACCTCTGGCATGGTTTAAGGATTACCTCCAAGGGCGCATGCAACATGTAGAAATCAACAATGAAACCAGCAACCTAGATGACATCAGATGTGGCGTTCCACAAGGTTCAATCCTAGGGCCAACACTGTTCTTAATCTATATCAACTCTATAGCTCAACTTCCTCTCCAAGGTCAGATACAGTTATATGCTGATGATACATGTCTCGTATACTTTGGTAAAGAGAAGCAACTACTGAAAATGCAGATCGAATCAGATCTGAATCTCGTGAAGGAATGGATGTGTCATTATAAACTAACCCTCAACATTGACAAATCCAACTATCTGGTTATATCCAGAGATCAGGAGTGGCAGCAATTCACCATAGAAATTGGAACGAATCAACTAAAGAAAACTGATTTCATCAAGTATCTAGGTCTATATATTGACAACAAAACTCACGTGGGAAAAACATATAAATAATGTAGCCAAGAAGATTGCACCAGCTATAGGTGTCTTAGGAAGAGCTGCACAAGTACTTGAGGTCAAGCACAGGAAAGCTATATATTATTCTCTAATTCACTGCTACCTGTCCTATTTAGCACTTTCCAGAATAAAACCAAACCACTAATGGTTCTTCAGAACAAGGCGATAAAAAGAATTTTCAATTTGCCAAGGCTACATCCTACTGAAAATCTATACCTGCCCAATCAGATAATGGACATCAAGTCTTTACACATCTTCCAGTCATGCATCTATATACATAAATGTAGACTCAACAATTCCACATTGAACATAAACTTTAGCACAACCAGAAACATGCATGAGCACAATCTAAGAAGTAGTGACAACATCACAACAACCTTTATGAAGACATCGATAGGACAAAGAAGTATACTTGCTGAGAGTGTGAGACTTTATAATAAGCTATCGTCATCCCTAAAAACCTCGCGGCTGAATTATTTCAATAACCACTTGAAGCAGCTTATATTCTCTAATTCCTTTAAGGACTAGTAGAAATGCTCATCTTACCTTTCTCTTAAAAAAAAAATATCTGTGATTTTGCTAAACTGTGATTACTATTTATTTAAGTTGAACTTTCTTCTTTACTATAGGAAAATGTACCTACCTGTATGGCCCATATAGCTACCGCTCAGTGCCTTTTAATTTGTATTTGTTAATGTATTGTGACATTGAAAAGAGAAAATAAAATAAAGGAAATAATAATAAATACTGGTTACCCTCGATATCATACGAGTGATAGTAGAGAAGTCACTGTTGTTTTGAAAACTATTGGAATTTTTCTACTAGAATTTAATTTATGTTTAACAAATAAATGGTCCAAACATGTCTTCGAGTTTTCTTTTACTCGAGTGGGTTTGTTTATTGCTGATATATAACCATTTCCACTAAGTATGTTAAGATATTCTTCTCCTTCATTACCAGGTTGCAATATATCTACATTAATGTCACCCAAAAATATGTACGTATCATCATTAGATTCCATTGAAAGATTTTCCAGGTATGTTTCTAGGTCCCTGTTAAATTCAGAAATTATGGAGGAAGGGGATCTGTATAAGGCTGTTATAGTAAGATTTTTCCGCATAAAAGATGTTTTAATTTTCATAGCTTTGATTACTCCAATATCAACTACTTTATGTTCAAATAAAATACCTTTTTTTACGTATATTACCTATACATCCATCATTTTGATTAAATGTGCCACCGTTATACACCTGGGAATATACTTCAATTTTAAAACAATCAAGATATTCATACTGCCAAGTTTCTGTAAAAATAATGAAATCTATGGTAGTATTAATTTGACTTAGCACAATTTTCATTTCATCCAGAATTTTATTTAGGCTTCGAATATATGAGTTAAAGATTGTGAATTAATTTCATCAATAGCTTTCTCCAAACTAGTATCGCTACAAATTAATAATTTGTCATTGACAAAAAAATTAATAAAATCACATGTAAAATGAATTTTTAAATCTATTCAATATGATTTTGATACATGATATTGTCTACACACTGAAGGAATATAATTATCGAGATAATTATTCATCAATTTAAATAGATTTTAAAAAATACTTACCTAGTACCTATCTCATGGTTGTTTTTGGCATTATTTAGAAATCAAAAACAAGGTTGAGATTTCATTACATTATGATTTAAGTATACATTTTTCACTTACCTTTTCTCGACTGTTTGATATCATCTAACTCAGCCAAGTTGCACTTAATGTCGGGATCATCAACTGCTTCACTTTTAGCATTTATGAAAATTGTCTGTTGTAACTCAGATTGTATATTATCATCAGCATTCTCCTGTTTTATTGAAACAAATTCGTTTTTTATTGTTTCATCTGGAATAAAAGAATCTTCGTTTTCAAGCTTATACTCCTCAATGAAAATATCGACTGGTTCTTGTTTCACTTCCATAATTAGGTAAAAATTACAAATATTCAGTACTAATAAAATTTTCCTAACAATAACAATAACTAGAATAGTTTTTGTTCACAATTATTCTTCTATTTATTCGTTAAAATAGCCTTTGCCGATCTGACTATCCAGCCACAGCAACTATCTATGTATGTTTCAGCCATCCCCTTTTTATTTACTATTCAGTATTCAGTTTCAGTAAAGACTTTTTGGATGTCTAAGATACTATAAGCACATTACCAGAAACTAGAAAGATATGGATATTTTATATCTGCTTGAGAATCAACACAACAACAGGAGAATAGTATGGGTAGAATGGTAGTAGTAGACCAAGGATGTTAAATGAGGTAGTAGACAATGGTAGTAGTGATCAAGATCAAGTGACGGACACAAGTAGCCGAGTCGATAAGACGTAGACTTCTTCAAGACACTCTGAAGCACAGAGGGTGTGTTTATAATTTACTCCAAGTTACATCTAGAGTTAAGTCACGTGGTCTATAGATAGATAGATAGATAGATTTATTTGACTACATTACATGTTTTTACAATGTTTGTAGCAAGTCAGAAATACAAAATGTAAAATGTAGAAAGTATAACAATTGACATATTAATGAAAATAAAAACACATAACACATAATAATATTAATTAAGGTTAAAATACAAGTGATAAAAAATATATTCAGAAAGGAAGGAATGTCCAATGAGCATGAATACATTTTAAAAATTTTCTAAATATTCTGACAATTCTCAATGTATTCGTTTACAGAGTAAAAACAAAATCCAAGTAAATACGTTTTCTAACTCCTCTTAAATTTATTCAAACTTAAAGATTTCATTTCTGCTGGTAAGATATTATACAGAGAATAGTTGAGTGAATTCTTCTGAGATTTTGTCAGACGAAAACGATTTGTACGAATATTACATGCTTGTCTAGTAATGGATATCTGAATTTTTTGTTAAGGAGTCAAGACTTTTGTGGATCTCAATAAGGGTGTTAAAAATAAATAAGGTCGGTAGAGGCATTATCCGTAGATGAACAAATAACTCCCTACAGTGTTCACGGGAACTAACATTACTCAAAATCCTAATAGCTCTCTTTTGAATTACAAAGATATCTTTGGCTGGCGACGAATTTCCCCAAAGTACAACTCCATAGTTAATATGGGAATGCACAAGGGAAAAATAAGCCGTTTTCAAAGTTTGGAAACTGACAACTCTTTTAAGCTGTCGAAGTACAAAAATCGAGCTTGATAATTTATTTCTCAAATAGTCGACATGAAAATTCCACGACAGTGATCCATCTAAGTAGAGTCCCAACAATTTTACACTCCAAGCATTTTGGTTAGAAGAAGAAAAATAGAGTTTTTTTGTCTTCTCTGAATTTAATTTTAGTTTATTAGACAAAAACCATAGTTCAGATTTGTTTTCAATAACATGTGATATTGACTTAAAGTTTTCATAGTTCTTATCGGAATAAATAAAAGTGGTGTCATCAGCAAATAAAACAGATTTAAAAGGATACATGAATTTGGGTAAGTCATTTATATAAATAATGAATAGCAAAGGTCCATGAACTGACCCTTGAGGAACGCCATGGACAACCGGTTTGAAATCGGATAAAGCATTATTACATGATACAGCCTGATAGCGATTACTTAGATACGTCTCAATTAGCTGTAGTGGCACACCTCTGATACCATAGTAGTTAAGTTTACGGAGCAATATACTGTGAGAAACACAGTCAAACGCCTTAGAAAGATCACATAGTGTAATAGCAGTATGCTTTCCGCTGTCAAGACACTCAACTACATCACTAATAATATTTAGAACGGCTTGAGTAGTCGATCGTTCTTTTCTAAAACCATATTGCGAATTACATAAAAAATCTTGTTTGTCGAAGTAATCGTATAACTTATGCTTTAACAGCAGCTCAATGATTTTACTAAAAATAGAAATTATTGAAATTGGACGATAATTGTCAACCTGAGAGGTATCTCCTTTTTTATGTAATGGAAGAACTTTAGAGAATTTGAAGGCATCGGGAAAAATTCCTGAATGGAAAATTGAATTTATTAATATTGTGAGCGGTTTAATTATTGATTCACAAGTTTCTTTTATGATTGAACTATTGAGATTATTTGTATCTAAAGAGCTGGAATTTTTCAAGGAAATGATTATATTAATAACTTCACTTTCGGTTACTGGTGTTATGGTGATATGTATGGCTGATCCATTTATAGAGTGAGTAAATAAACGATACTGAGTTAATCTTTAACTCTGGGAGTAAGTATGTGAACGCACCCCTAGAATAGGTAGAATATGAGGGTTCTAGACAGCCTAAGTGCTTACGTCACAACTGTGGGCAGAGCCTGGACTGGTTCCAAACAAACTGTCTTTCTATGTAAAAGTCCCATAAGGAATTTTTTATTTAGTGTTTTCAACGTTATAAAGACAAAATAAGACATCTAGTTTCTATATTGTGTTAGAGGAACGTGCCTTTTAAGTGTTTTTGTATGGGTTTTTGCCAAGGTGAGTTGATTTGATTACTAAATTAAGTTAAAAACTTTTTGAGGTAATGTTGGCTATTTTATTTTATTAGAAACCATCTAAACTGTATTCTGTTCTCTTAATTTTTATATTCTATTATCTTCAGATGGCTTCAAAACATGTCTTAAAGCTTTCTTTGTCCACAAAATGGCAATCACAAACAGCGGTGTGAAGACAGCAGCCAGACTTGGCAGCCTAAAGTTCCGACCGCACCCGATCGTTCAGCGGCGTGCGTACTTAAGGGGCATCTACCAAATTCGACCTTGCACAATTATGCTTTGTATATTTTTTTGTTTCTCTACGTCCTCACGTTTAAGTTCACATAACGAAACTTTTATTAGAAATATGAAAGCTCCGCAACATGTAGGTAGCCAAGCGGTCCAAGCGGATTTTGATTCACGTACATCGTCAGTACTGAACTGGGAGACCGCCGAGACCGGCGAGCGTTGTATCAACAATGGAACGGCACGCGACTACCGAAGCAGAGAGACAATGTCAGTCATAGAAGGATAGAAAAGCGAGAGATGGATTTTTATCCGATATTTTAGTGGTAGCAACCGAATTTCAATAAGGAATTGTACGGTCATAAGTAATTTGAGGATTCTGAGATTTTTATATAGTATTCATAAAGCTTCAAATTAGACCCCTTATAAATTAGTTTTCCCATCCAATTCATATTTAATTCTTTACAAGGGTTTAAACTTTGCTTAATATGTGTATTTTTCATATTTTTTTCAACAAAATTTGGTTAGCATTTCAAAGTTTTTATTCAATGAGAACATTCGTTCAACATTAATCTACATGATATATTTTTTTCTTAGTTTTCAATACATCCATTACTTCAAAATTCTTTGCCAAAAATACTTCGATATTTTGTCAAATCACTGCCGATAGATTCCCCTTAAAAAAATGGTGAATGATATATATACATGCATACTGAAGGAAATATTCAATTTTACCTAACTAATAGATAGATGGTTTATCTTATTTCAATTGTTATTTCTCGAAATCCATCTAAAAAGTACTATTTTATTGATAAAGCCGTGACAATATGGAAATCAAGAATAAGAGATGATACGATTGTTTTCGCAAACGACAATAAAAGACAAAATTTGTTCGTAAGTCGAAAGGATAACTTTTAATGTATACCTAAGGAGGTGATTTACGAAAATATTTTCAACTTCAAGGGACTGCAGGGTCGTATTACGCAAAATAGGAAATTTAAAAAATGTCATTTTCCATTAATTTAGCAAACGGCTGCCAATATAAAATATACTCAGGCAGCTTTCTTTCGATGTATACTAACGTGTTTTAGTGAAATAATTCCTTGCTCGAGGGGATAGCAGGGTCGTATTACGTAAAATAGGAAATTTGAGGAATGTCATTTTTCATTAATTTAGCAAACGGCTGCCAATATAGAATATGCTCAGGCAGCTTTCTTTCGATGTATACTAACGTTTTTTAGTGAAATAATTTCTTGCTCGAGGAAATAGCAAGGTCGTATTACGCAAAATAGGAAATTTAAAAAATGTCATTTTTCATTAATTTTGCAAACGGCTGTCAATATAAAATATGCTCAGACAGCTTACTTCCGATGTAAATTAACGTGTTTTAGTGAAATAATTCCTTGCTCGAGGGGATAGCAGGGTCGTATTACGTAAAATAGGAAATTATAAAAATGTCATTTTTCATTAATTTTGGAAACGGCTGCCAATATAAAATATGCTCAGACAGCTTACTTTCGATGTATACTAACGTGTTTTAGTGAAATAATTCTTTGCTCGAGGAAATAGCAGGGTCGTATTACGCAAAATAGGAAATTTGAAAAATGTCATTTTACATTAATTTTGCAAACGGCTGCCAATATAAAATATGCTCAGGCAGCTTTCTTTCGATGTATACTAACGTTTTTTAGTGAAATAATTTCTTGCTCGAGGAAATAGCAAGGTCGTATTACGCAAAATAGGAAATTTAAAAAATGTCATTTTTCATTAATTTAGCAAACAGCTGCCAATATAAAATATACTCAGGCAGCTTTCTTTCGATGTATACTAACGTGTTTTAGTGAAATAATTCCTTGCTCGAGAAAATAGCAGGGTCGTATTACGCAAAATAGGAAATTTAAAAAATGACATTTTTCATTAAGTTTGCAAACGCTGCCAATATAAAATATGGTCAGGCAGCTTTCTTTCCATGTATACTAACGTGTTTTAGTGGAATAATTCCTTGCTCGAGGAAATAGCAGGGTCGTATTACGCAAAATAGGAAATTGAAAAAATGTCATTTTTCATTAATTTAGCAAACGGCTGCCAATATAAAATATGGTCAAGCAGCTTTCTTTCCATGTATACTAACGAGTTTTAGTGAAATAATTCCTTGCTCGAGGAAATAGCAGGGTCGTATTACGCAAAATAGGAAATTTAAAAAACGTCATTTTTCATTAATTTAGCAAACGGCTGCCAATATAAAATATGCTCAGGCAGCTTACTTCCGATGTATACTAACGTGTTTTAGTGGAATAATTCCTTGCTCGAGGGGATAGCAGGGTCGTATTACGTAAAATAGGAAATTTTAATAATGTCATTTTTCATTAATTTTGCAAAGGGCTGCCAATATAAAATAGGCTCAGACAGCTTTCTTTCGATGTATACTAACGTGTTTTAGTGAAATAATTCCTTGCTCAAGGAAATAGCAGGGTCGTATTACGCAAAATAGGAAATTTAAATTTTCATTAATTTAGCAAACGGCTGCCAATATAAAACATGCTCAGGCAGCTTTCTTTCGATGTAAACTAACGTGTTCTAGTGAAATA
>CAJUYG010003361.1:0-21970 GCA_910591675.1 Galerucella calmariensis
TAATATTCCTGAAAATATTTCAGGTGCAACAGAATCACCCAATCTCCCAAACAATCAAATATCCAACATTCCTATAAATCACCACAACACAGACAACCCTAATCCTCCCTCAACAAAAGTGGTAGCAGAAACCGAAAACATACCACCCCAAAAAATGAGTAAAAGGCCCCTTTCTATTTCAACTCCACCCACCCCCGACTCACCAAACAGTCTAGAACCAAATATTTTCCACAAACCAATAAATATGCCAAAAAAGAAAAAAAATCGTCCAAACAAACAACTGAATCAGACTTAATCTTATCCCTTGAAACTGCAAAGTCATTATTTGAATCCGAAAATTGTATACTCAACATAACTGAAACTGCTGATCTTCTTGAAAATGTTAAAGGTGCACAAAACGTTATTGCAATAGCTAAAAACTACACTGATGAGGTCGAAGGTCTAATAGCATTCCTTAACAAATTACATTCTCTCATTAAAGAAAAAACCCTTAAATCAAGAATAACTCGTGTGAGGAAAAAACTAAGTAAACAGCTACTTGAAGGTTACACAGATGACAGTGACACTCAAACCGACGACTACGATTCAACCCAACCACTTTCAGACAGCAATCCAACTAGTATATCCAAAACTTAAATGGCAACCAATAATCCCTTAAGTTCATTATTCAGTGGAATTTAAACGGGTACTTCACCCGATTGGATATGCTTAAATTACTTATCCAGGAGAACTCTCCATCTATAATTGCCCTCCAAGAAACTCGTTTTAACCAATCGCAGCATTGTCCTAGAAACTTCACGGGATATTTTTATAACAGACCTAACCAAACTATTGGTAGTGGAGGCGTTGCCATTTTCGTAAAAAACAATTTAGAATCAACCCGAATACCCCTAAATACAAACCTAGAAGCAATCGCAATCAGCGTACTGTATAAAACAAAAATCAATATATGCAATATTTATATACCCCACCCAGCACAAATAGATTTTGCAGAAATTGAAAATTTATTTAAGCAAATCCCCGCCCCAAGAATAATTTTAGGTGACTTCAACTGTCATAACGTTATCTGGGGCTCAGATACTACAAATAAACAAGGCCAAGTTTTAGAAAATATAATCAATAATTCAAATTTAAATTTATTAAATTCAGGCTGCAAAACCAGATTTAACGCATTTACTGGAGATGCATCAGCATTAGATCTATCATTATGTGACTCTTCCCTTTTGAATATTCTTACTTGGGACACTTTGTCCCATCTTTACACTAGTGATCATTGGCCAATATTAATTAATAATCTCAATGACAGCCCAGCCATAAAACCACGAACAACAAGATGGAAAACTGACTCTGCTGACTGGGAGCTATATGCAAAAACAATCATTAATAATTTACATAGGATGAATTTTACACAAGACATTAATCTTATAGTAAAGAATTTCAATAATATCATTTTGGATTCAGCTACTTCCTCAATTAAAAAAACAAACCCGAACTGTAGAAAGCAACCTGTACCGTGGTGGAATATAGAAATATCTAAAGCAATAAAAGAGTGTAAACAGGCTTACAATAAACTTAAAAGACACAACATACCTGAAAATCTGTTAAACTTTAAGAATTTAAGAGCAAAAAAAAGATACCTTATTAAAAAATCGAAAACCGAATCTTGGATGAAATATGTTTCCTCCATAAACCAACTCACTCCGGTATCGATAATTTGGAGAAAAATAAGAGCAATCACATCCTGCCGAAATAACGATAGTATCAACACATTAACTATTAATAATAAAAATATCTCAAGAAACTCCGACATTAGTGAAGCTCTCTCAATGGTCTATAAAGAAAGCAGTAGAAACAACAAAAACCCAATACCATTTAGAGCACCCACTAATATATCAAGTAACGATGGTCCACTAAATGTCCCAATATCATTGGAAGAACTATTAGAAGCCATCAAGTCTTCGAAAAACTCTACGCCAGGCCCTGATGATATTCCCTTAATATTTCTTTCAAACCTTCCAGCTCCAGCCAAAACAAATCTTCTTTGTATATACAATAGAATATTCTCATTAAATGAATTTCCAGATTCTTGGAGGAAAGCAATAATAATTCCTATCCTCAAACCATCTAAACCCAAAAACGACCCCTTATCTTATAGACCCATTTCTCTGACATGTAACAGCTGCAAACTTCTTGAAAAAATCGTTAACAAAAGACTTCTGTGGTACCTTGAGAAACATAAACTGTTAATAGCAAATCAAAGCGGATTTCGCCCTAACCGTTCATCCATAGACAATTTGACAGTATTAGACACTGAAATAAAAGATGCCTTCGCCAACAAACAAAAATTAGTTGCCATATTTTTCGACATAAGCAAAGCTTACGATCACACCTGGACTTCCTATATCCTAAATACCTTAGTTAAATGGGGTATCCAAGGTAATATTTTGAACTTTATCAAAAACTTTTTAACCAGGAGATCCTTTCAAGTGAAAACGAACGGCGAGTTATCCGAAGAAAAACACCTGGACGATGGGCTACCACAAGGATCAGTTTTAAGCGTAACTTTATTCCTGATCGCAATTAATGAAATAACTCAAAATATCAATCTACCAATAAAAGCCTTATTATACGCCGACGATCTTGTGCTCTACATAAAAACAAAAAACCTTAATACTGCTACAACCATTTTACAAGCAGCATTACATAAATTGGAAATATGGTCCTCCAGAACAGGTCTTACATTCTCAAAAGACAAGACAAACTATATGATTTTCGATACTAAAAAAGTTACTAGACCTCTTTCTCTTACAATTAATAACAATGATATAAAATACAGTCAATCCTCAAGATTTCTAGGGCTCAACTTCGATTCACAACTAAAGTGGCATGAACATATTCGCAAGATCCGCATTAACTCACAACCTGGACTTAATTTGATAAAATATTTATCTAGCAATAAATGGGGGTCTGATACAATAACACTTTTAAGAATATACAATTTCCTGATTAGAAGTAAATTAGATTATGGCGCGTTAATATACGACCCAAGCACTAAAACCCAAATACAAAACCTTGAAAGACTTCAAAATCATGCCCTGAGATTAGCAACTGGTGCCTACCGAACAAGCCCATGCTCTAGTTTGCAAGTAATTTCAAAAGCTATGCCATTAGACCTAAGACGTAAGTACCTTCTTCTCTCCTACGCCTCCAGAATATCAGCAAATAGACATAATCCTGCATACAATTCTCTTTTTTCGAATCCACCAACTATTTACGCAAATAAAAAATATCTCCCACTCCACAAAAAGCTTGAAGATACCGGCTTTGATCTCCAACAATTTCACAAAACACTCCCTATCACTTATAATAACCCACCATGGATCATTAATATCCCTTCTATAAACACTTCCTTACAAATATTCCCTAAAGACTGTACCAACCCTGTAACGATCCAATCCCATTTCCTAAGAATACTGAATGATTATCAACAACATCACATAATGTACACAGATGCATCCAAATCCACAAGAGGCGTGGGAGCAGCAGTTATTTCCGGTAACTTAAAATATAACCTACGGCTACCAGATATCAGCAGCATATTCACTGGAGAACTTTCAGCTATATTACATTCCTTAAAATTGCCTGTGCCCAACAATAAAAACATTTTGGTTATTACCGACTCTCTAAGTGCCGTGCAAAGTTTAAAATCCGTCTACTCAAACCACGAAGTCATTCTAAGAATCAAGAACCAACTTTTTAAACTTCAGTCCGATAATAGGAATATATCCTTCTTATGGGTACCATCACACACCGGTATAAAGGGTAACGAAGACGCCGATATCTCAGCTCAAGAATCAGTCAGCAACAGTCATACCCCAAAATTGGAGCTGATACCTTACCAAGACCACAAAGCAACTGTCAGGAGCTTTGTTGTAGATAAGTGGCAACATAAATGGAACCTTCAGAACCATAACAAAATGCATGAAGTAGTGACAAATGTGAGAGAAACCCCCTCCCTACCGACTACAAGAGCTGAACAAATTAAAGCTACCCGATTAAGGATTGGACACACAGCCTTAACGCACAAATTTATACTAAATAAAGAAGACCCACCTCAATGTTCCCAATGTAATGAAAATATGTCCATTAAACATATTATCCTAGAATGTCCCCAGTTTGCAATCCAACGAAGACAGCATAAGATCCCTAACTCCTTACAGTTAGCTCTCGGAGACCAAATTAACGATTCCTTGGAATTCTTCAAAGCCATCAACATGTACAATTTATAATCATAATGTAACTGATATATGTAACTGTAAATGTAATTAGTATATGTACTGAACTGCCAATAACCCTAGTGGTTGACGCAGTATGTTAAATAAAAAAAAAAAAAAAAAAAAAGAACTGTTCATGAATAACAGTAGTCTCCCTCAATTTTGTTACAAAAATGTTTGAAATATTCAACTATTATCCCCATATTATCATAAAGTGTGGAAACCACTTATGGAATAAAATTCTTTGTAATTATTTTAGAAAATTATAAAAAATGCCGAGACACGTCAACTCTTAAATTTAGTTGTGCGTTATGTGAACATAAATTTAAATGTACAGGGTGATTCACGCAAGTATGCCATAGTCGGTGTTGTTTTTTTTAATGAAACACCCTGTATATTTGCATATTTTTGAAATCCTCCTAATGAACCGATTCCAACAAACTGAATAATCATACAGGGAGAAATTTTGGAATTAGTAATTTATTACACTTGAAATATTGGTAGGTACTTTGCTAAATAAGCTAAATATGGATTTATCAGAAATCTAAACTAACTAATTATTAGAGGTATTTGTATATTAAACTCAACCTGCTACACCCATGAATTTTATCATGAATACCTAAAAATTGCCTAAAAACGCCAATAATTAGACAAAATCGGTAAATAATGTGGATTGTTTTCTATTCTGTCAGTTGTTGATGTGTTGACAGTTTATACTGAAAAAGTTAAATCTTTGTCAAACACTTTTTCCTTGTCGACATAACAATAAAATACTTAACTGAGACTCACCGAATTGAGATTTTTATGATGATCGGGTACGGAGATAACTGCAGAAGTCAAGTTGAAGTGGCTAACTTATTTAATCACAGGTATCCCGAATTGCCTAATATTTCACAAAAAACTGTGTCTAAAATTCATGCACAATTCAGAGAACTTGCACATGTCAAACCATTGAAAAGAAAACCACACTTCGTTGAAGATGATGTGAAAGTAGATATTTTGTCAAGTGTCGAAGAGAATCCAACTTCAAGTACACGTCAAATTGCCCGTGAAAATAATGTTAGTCATACAACTGTTCTAAGATGTCTTCATAAAGAAAAACTTCATCCCTACAAATTAACTTTTGTGCAGGAGTTAACAGAAGACGATCCAGATCGTAGAATGGATAGAAAGATTGATGAATAAGCTGAACAGAAATGAGATAGCTCTTGGTACCATTCTTTTTTCTGACGAATCAACATTCACATTGAATGGAGAGGTAAACCAACAGAACTGTAGATATTGGTCAGCAGAGAATCCTAATTGGATGCGTGATACACATACTCAGTACCCTCAAAAGGTGAACGTTTGGGCCGGTATCATAGGCGACCATATTATTGGTCCTATATTCATAGATGGAAATTTGACAGCTGGAAAATATTTAAATATGCTTAGAAATGAAGTTATTCCTGCGTTGGCAAACTTATATCCCAACGCATTGGATCCTAGCTTACCGAATGAAAATGGTTGGTTCTAGCAAGACGGGGCAACACCCCATTATGCTTCAATAGTAAGAACTTATTTAGATGAAATCTTCCCCAATAAATGGATTGGACGAAGAGGTACTATTGAGTGGCCAGCTAGATCGCCAAACCTCACGCCGTTAGATTTTTTTCTGTGGGATTATCTCAAGAGCAAAGTATATGCAATACAACCAACTAGCATTGTAGACCTCAAAGACAGGATAACTACAGAAATACGGAATATTTCACCTCAAACTTTGAACAAAGTTAAGGAGGAGCTTTATGGGAGACTGTGGTATTGCCAAAAACTAGGTGGAGAACATTTTGAGCATTTATTTTAATGTATTAAAATCAAATACATCAGGTATTTTATGTTTGTGTTTAATAACTGTAAAAATAAAAATTTCACCCTGTATAATTCATAATTGACCATGCATTATTTGGTTTGTTGGAATCGGTTCGTTGAGAGGATTTCAAAAATATGCAAATATACGGGGTGTTTTATTAAAAAAAAACAACACCGACTTTGGCATACTTGCGTGAATCACCCTGTACATTTACATTTACATAACGCACAACTCAATTCAAAAGTTGACGTGTCTCGGCATTTTTTAAAATTCTCTGAAATAATGACATAAAGAATTTTATTCCATAAGTGGTTTCCACACTGTATAAAGTTCCTAATATGAACAAAAGAAAACTTATAGGTGACAAATATTAGGGAAAAAGTTTATTTTTACTTAAAATCTTCAAACATGACTGACTAAAAAATATAGAATTAGTATCAAAAGATAAAAGAGCTATGTATTCTGATTCGGCCCTTAATAGTTTCAGTTGATATTCTGCAATTTGGTTTTCTATTCAACTATATCATTATTCATTTTATAACATATCCAGTAATACTTCAACAGTAAATGGAATAGTTTGCAAAATCTGCATTTTATATGAACTAATCCGAATACATTAATTATCTTCTTTTATACATTTCGAGCCATAATTTTGAATAGTTGTTCCTGAATACAGTCTTTGAAGAGGGAGAACACATTCCACTCCTAGCCTGAAAAATTTTACAGGTGCTTGTTAACTGAAGCCGTATATTGTGTGATCTTTTCAACAACATATCGCCAGTGAGACAATCGCTCGTGTCTCCACTCTTGAACAAATCCGTTGCGTAATTAGCAAACAAAACACTTTCAGAAAAATTTCTTGTCGCTTCAGACCTCAAAGAATAGATTCAAGTAGCCAGACAGGTGAAAAAATTGGGATAAGATATACGTCCCTCAAGTCATCCAACATCTTCAAAAAAGTGGAGGGGCAAGTAACAAGTCGGCAGTACGACCAAAAGGCTCAGACATCAAGATTCATCCAACGACCTACGCAGAAAAATAACTTAATCTGTAGAAGCACAACTAGATATCCAAGGAAAACGCGGTTTCCGAAGGACCAAAACTCGAAGAGACCGCATCCATAACGGATTGATAAAAATAACTACAAATCCCATCTTGTCTTGGATCAAATGCTATGAAATACCTTTTTACACAAAGCCAAAACAAAATTTTGTTCCACAACAAATTAAACTGAATGGACTAAATGGTGTCTTTCATTGCTTTGCGTTAAAACATTTGGCTTTAAGCAACTACGTATATTATCACTCGACGGGATAATACATAGTGATATCGGGAACTAAACACAAAAGTATAATTTAGCGATCAAACGAACTTACCTGAAGTGAAGTTCGATCGGAGCTTTAGGTTGTGTTCAGTTCGAAGATATCGCTTCCATCCCTCCCCCCCAATTTCCTCCCATACGTTCATCCCAGTAGCACACAACACAAGAAATAATAAACAATTTGAAAAAAAAATGATTAACAGTTCGATCGGAGCTGCTGGCGATGGATCTATTTAACGTAGAATGGAAAGAGAAAGCGAAGATCGAGAACCGAAGAAAGTATTGATTGGGTGAGGATTATAATAATCAAACCTGACCTGACCAAGCTGTTGTAACTGAAAAAATCGCAGAAATAACTAAGGTTTCGCTTACGTCAGTACAAGTAATTATTAAAGAAGATTGCCATCTTGAGATATTTAAAAAAGTTCACTTCCCAAAGCTTACTACAAACTAAAAGAAAAAATGGAAATTGAATAGAAATATAAAATTTATTTTCTCAATTACAGTTTCCTGTCACAATTGTCATAATTAAGTAAAGCGTGTTATCACTAGATGTATTATACTATTATTATAGTATATTAGGTCATATAGCCGGAGAAGTAGATGTTTCTTTTTAGTGAACGGTCCTCTCTTTGAAAGGTTATTTTCAAATTTGGAAGGCGTTATAATATTGTAATATTATCCATCTAAGAAATTTATCGTTTTTGTGAAGATTTAAGAAAAATATTTTTTTTAATGAAAAAATTTTTCATTTGAGATAACCTGAAAATACACAATATAATATGGTGTAAAATTCGAGATAAAAATCGCACTTGAGCATTTTTTTATTGGAAAAAGTAATTTCTGATCAGGTATTATAGTTTCTGTGGAAAATCCAGTCTAATATTTGTGGATGCCAACAGCAAATTTATCAGCAACTGTTTGCGCCAATACTAAAATTTTGATTCCTTAGTAGTAGGCAACATACCTTGCTTGTAAAGACCGGTCCGATATAGATAATTAATATTATTAGAAAAAGTAGTTCATATAGTGAGTTGGAATAAACACATCTGAATAAGCAATCATCGTCGAAAAATATTGTTTTTAATTACATATAGTAGCATTTTTCAATCTGAAATCATCGTGAGTTTAAGTGAAATATTGTGTAAACTACGAGTTAGTCAATTTCCTCGATTTACCCTATTTACCCGTACCTTAATTCCTAGTTTTATTTGGCAAAACGTGGACAGGACAGCCGGAGTTGGGGTTCACCTAAACATTTGGTAAGTGTTCCATTTAGCATATAAATTAGAATCTTCAGTCCGCTATTAGGATATAGAATCATATCATACATTCTTTGGACCTTATCGAACCGGATTTAGTATTTGTAAAATATAGTTCATTTTGCCGGAATCACTTACAATAAAAAGTTGAAGTTCCTAGTTTTAATTAGTTGAAAGTAAAAACGATATTTTGGATATTGTTCGTGTGTTAGATTTGGGCTTATTCAACCAATAATATAGAAAGCTTCAATTATTAATAGGTAATTTTTATAGTCGATTTGATTTAAATATAGAATAGAATAGATTCCTCCTAAATAGCTCGTTTTAAAGTAGAGTCAAATCGTCAAATAAAACATATTTTATCGTTTAGTAATTTAATCCAACATTATCTTTTCATGAGTAATTCAGTTGTTGTTTTTGTGCAATAAATTATTATTGGGGCTAATTTTCCAGTACATTTCGTTACTCTGATAGTAGAGATACAAAATGACACAAAAAAAAGAACAACAATTAAGAATTTTAGTTGCAAAAAGGGAACAGTATTTTGCCAGAATTCAACGTTTGTTCGATAATAGTAGAGATGTTTCAACGCCAGAAAAGGCAAATCAATTTCTCATTAGATATGAGACTTTAGAAACAACTAAAACCAACTTTTTAGATATTTTAGATCAAATTAACACACTAGAGTATGAGATAAATGACAAATTTGTTCCAAATTATCAAATTTTAGAAACATTTGACGAATTGATTTGTTATATTGAGTGTGTAGCTAAAAAGGTAAATGTTGATATTGCTAGGGAATCACAACCATTACGTCAGAATAGTAATAAATCTAGTCGTAAATTACCGGAATTACCGCTTCCGAAATTTAATGGTGATATTAAAGATTGGCCTTTGTTCATCGAATGTTATAATAATATGATACATAACAATTGTGAGTTGACTGATATAGATCGAGTTCACTATCTGATAGGTTGTTTAACTGGTAGCGCTCTGTCTGTTTGCTCAGGTATTGCTCCCACAGGCGATAATTATAGAATTATTTTCCAAGCTCTTAAAGATAAATTTGAAGACAAACGTGTCATAGCTAATACGTTTTTAGACCAACTATTCAATTTTAAGCAAGCTCAACATGAAAATGCTACCACTTTAAATTTATTTTTAGAAAAATTTCATCCTGCAGTTACGGCATTACGTCAATTAGATATTCCTGACTTATCAGACTATATTTTAGCCTATTTAGCATTTCAAAAAATCAATCCCGAGACTCAAAGATTATTTGAAAATACTAGAAGAAGTTCTGAAATGCCTTCTTACAATGATATATTAACTTTTGTAAAAGAGCAAGCTAAAATTTGTACTAGAACAAGTAGTGGTCTTAAATCCAATAGTAGTAATAATAAAAATAATTCAATTATTCATAGTAGCAGTCATTTAAACAATAGCAAAGCAAGGGTAACTCACTCCTTTGTCGTTCAAGGAAATTCTAGTAGTTATAATTGCGTGATATGCAAAGAAAATTCGCATTCAATACTTATTTGTCCCAAATTCTTAGAATTGTCCCCCGAAAAACGCTACCATGTTGTTAGAGAGAATAATTTATGTTTAAATTGTTTATCTAGGCACAAAGTTATTAACTGCAAAAGCAACTATACTTGTAGAATTTGCCAACGTAAACATCATAGCTTGTTACATTTCAAATCCTCGATGCAAAGTATAGCCAATAGTGCAGGTAAATCTGACCAACCAATCAGTAGTAACTCGGAGACAAATGGTCCTAAGGTCTCTGAAATTTGTAAAAATTCCACCGCAGGCCCTTCTTCTTCTACTTTAAATAAAAATGGCGGTACTTCCATGGAATATCCATTACCTCCAGTAGTGAATTGTTGTTCGGTTACCCATAGTCACAAAACCTCTTCTTCTAGCAATACTGTCTTATTGTCCACAGCGAACGTGCATGTTCTAGATAGTTTCGGTAATTTTCACGATGCCCGATTTCTAATTGATAGCGGTAGTCAGGCAAATTTTCTTTCCCTAGAATTTAGTCGTCGTTTGAAATGTCCTTTAATGAAATGTCATTCTCATGTTTATGGAATTGGGTCCGCTAGTAGTTCCGTATATGGATGTTCAACTATAGTAATAATTTCACGAGTGGACACCACCAAACGGTATCCTTTGGAGGTACTGATTGTTGACAAAATTGCAGATCAGTTACCCGCTTCTCGCGTCGATTTAAGTGCTTTATCACATTTGAAATCGCTTCCTTTAGCCGATGGTAATTTTCATTTTCCGCAAAAAATTGATGGAATTCTTGGAGCTAATATGTTTGCTCATTTGATAGGCAACAAACGAGTTGTAGGTCCACCAAACACCCCAGTGGCAGTAGAAACCACTTTAGGTTTTATAGTAATGGGCTCAGCTCCCATTGTATCCTCATCTATTGATACTCACAGTTTTTGTACCATTTTAGAGCCCTTTCTTGAAAAATTAGTTAAAAAATTCTGGGAGGTTGAAGATTTTCCAACTTCTTCAGTGATAGTAGACCCAGTTGATTTGGAATGTGAGAAAATCTTTAAATCCACCTATAGTCGAGATCACTCCGGAAGGTATACAGTGTCGTTACCTTTCAAATTAGATAGTTCTTTATTAGGAAATTCATACACCACAGCTCTCCGACGATACTTATCATTAGAAAGGAAGCTGAATAATAGTCTCAACCTTAAATCAAAATACACAGAAATAATTCAAGATTACATAGTCCAAGGTCACATGTCCAAAGTAGTAGAAAATGATAGTTCAATGGTACAATATTTCATTCCTCATCACGCAGTCTTTAAAAATTATTCCCAAACAACTCCAGTCCGTATTGTTTTTGATGGATCGTGTAAGACGGACACCCTGTATTCATTAAATGATTTACTCTATACTGGTCCTAAATTACAGTCTGACGTCTGTACAATGTTCTTGAACTTCAGATTATTTGAAGTCGCTCTTACCGCCGACATTCGGCAGATGTATAGGCAAATAAATTTACACCCAGATCAACGAAGATTTCAAAGAATTTTGTGGAGATTCTCTCCAAATGAGCCCATAGAGATTTATCAATTGAACACTGTTTCGTTCGGAATTAAAGCTTCGCCTTTTCTAGCTCTCCGAACTGTACGCCAATTAGCTGACGATGAAGGAACGTCGTTTCCTTTAGCATCTGAAGTTATTAAAAGAGACATGTACGTAGATGATCTTGTTTCTAGTGTATCTTCAATTAGTTTAGCGCTTGATTTGTATAATCAATTGATTGAATTATTTAGTAGAGGTGGTTTTCAATTAGTAAAATGGGCCACCAATTCACAAAGATTATTAGAAAAAATTCCTCTTGACAATAGAACCACTAATGTGGTGAACTTTGATACAGATTCTCTGAAAATACTTGGTTTACAATGGCATCCGAGTTCGGATTCTTTGTCATTTTCTTTTGACCTGGTTGATAAACCTTGTACTAAACGTAACATTTTGTCCACTGTGGCTCGTTGTTACGATCCTCTAGGCTTTTTAGCTCCTGTCACATTATTAGCCAAACGTTTGATAAAAGATTGTTGGATTGGCCAGCTGAATTGGGATGATCCCTGCCCTCCTGATATAGTCCACCGTTGGAATCAATTTTCTACAGGATTACATCATATTTTAAACTTCAAAATCCCTCGTCATATAGGTGTTGTGTTACATCAGCCAATCATTTTAGTAGGTTTCGCAGATGCATGCTTAACATCCTATGGGGCGGTCGTTTATCTTCGTAGCATAAATTCCAATGGAGAAATTCAAGTTCATCTCCTTTGCGCGAAATCCAAGGTTTCTCCAATGAAAGTAGTCACAATTCCTAGATTGGAACTTTGTGCGGCTCATTTACTCGCCAAACTTCTGAGATTTATAATAGATTGTTATGAATCTCGACTAAATATTACTCATATTTTCGCCCTGTCGGATTCTACTGTCACTCTCAATTGGATCGCAACCCATCCGTCCAAACTACAAACATTCGTATCAAATAGGGTGGCTCAGATTCAATCATTAGTTGATTGTAATTCGTGGTTCCATGTAAATGGAAAAAACAATGTTAGCGATTGTTTGTCTAGAGGCTTAACTCCTTCCCAATTTATAGCTAATAATTCCTGGAAAAGTGGTCCTGAATGGCTAAAGTTAGATTCCGCTAAATGGCCGATTAGTACAATTTGCTTAGAAGAGAATCTACCAGAATCCAAGATAGTTTCTTTAGTAATAGCTGCAGATGTCGAAAATTCTGTCTATTCTCTAATATTGCGTCATTCGAAATGGATCAAACTGTTGAGATCGGTTGTTTATGTCCTTAGATTCGTAAAATTGTTGCCAATGGCGGTTTCTATTTCAGTATCCGATTTGGAAATTGCTGAACTTTCCTTAATAAAAGTAGTACAACGTCGACATTTTCGATCTGAATTAGCACTACTAGCAAAAGATGTTATTCCAGCATCTTTAAGACATCTACGCCCTTTCTTGAAGGACGGCGTCATTCGAATTGGAGGTAGATTGATGCATGCCGATTTAAATTTTGATGGGCATCATCCTATATTATTGCCCAAAAAAGATCATCTAGTAAAACTCCTTATTGATCATTTTCACAGAACTAACCTTCATACCGGTCCACACTTAGTCCTTTCCTTACTTAGATTACGTTATTGGATTCTCTCAGCTCGCAGTGTTGTTAGATTTATAATCCAGAAATGTAATATTTGTTTTAGATTGAGGCCAAAGCCTCAAATTCCCATAATGGGAAATCTCCCTAGTGTCAGAGTACAACAGGCCAAGGCCTTCTTGCGCACTGGCTGCGACTACGCTGGTCCTGTGCAGCTTATCCCATATCGAAAACGCGGAATTCGTCCTGTCAAAGCATATATTTGCTTATTTGTTTGTATGGCAACCAAAGCTGTACATTTGGAACTTGTCACAGATTTGTCTACGCCCAATTTTCTTCAAGCATTTAAACGGTTTATAGCTAGACGTGGATCAGTTTCTGAAATTTATTCAGACAACGGTACGAATTTCATTGGTGCAAAGACAGTTTTGAACGAATTGTACCAATTCGTTGTATCTCCGAATTACAATGATACCATATTGAACGATTTAGCTATTCGGGGAATTCAATGGAAATTGATACCTCCAGGTGCTCCACATATGGGGGGTCTCTGGGAAGCTAATGTGCGTTCCGTGAAAACACATTTATACAAGGTAATTCAAAATCAATTATTAACTTATGAAGAGTTCAATACTTTGCTAGTTCAAATTGAAAGTTTGCTAAATTCACGTCCATTGTGTGTACTTTCTTCTGACTCCTTCTCATTTTTTGACCCTTACTCCCCTAACTAGTATTTCTGCTTCTGACCTTACTGATCAACATATAAATAGATTGGATAGATTTCAAATGATTGATCGAATGGTCCAAGATTTTTGGAAAAGATGGCATTTGGAATACCTTACTAGTTTGCAAACTCGACAACATTGGAATACCGATAGTCTTCCTGTAGAAATAGGCACCGTTGTTGTTTTAGAACAACCAACTACACCACCCCTCCACTGGCCTTTGGGCATTATAGATCAAGTCTACCCTGGTCGCGATGAGTAGATGGTCTATGTATGTTCTACAACAAGTATGGGAAAACCGTGTGTTAGAGAGAGAGCAGCGAGACAATGTGTAAGAGAGAGAGAGAGAGAGCGGCGCGCGCGTTTTAATTTAAGGCAGCCATTTTTAGTCCTGTTGTATATTTGAAAATCTGAAAAAAACTTCAGTGAGATTCGATCCCACAACCTTCGCGTCTATAGCAAGGCATTCAACACATGCTGCCATAAGCTCTCATGCATATTATTAGCGAAGAATGGTATTGCTGCTGCAATGTGAACGCGGGGGGCGTTGCGGAGGTAATCTACGTAATCGAGAGTATAGATATACCGGGGATGGTTGAAAGTAGCGCAAAAAAGGCACTAACACCTAACTTCGTTACTATTGGTCCGATTTGAATGGAACAAACGGCATTATGTATGGAAAGTGATTGTAGTAAAGGAGCAGCAAGAGTTCAAAAACAAATTTCGCGATTTTAACATGGGAATCTCCATAAGAAAATCTAAGGTCCGAAAATGTTGAAAATTGACGCTAAAGGATAAATGCGCATGCGCTTCACGTGTGAGGAGGCTGGTCGACCATTCCGCCATTTTTATTCCGAGATTAAGTCGGCCGGAGACATCTAGCGGGTGGAAGGTAGCTTCGTCAGCCATTTTTCATCCGTTGTCGGGGGTATGTCACAAAGAATTCATGTTAAACGTCACTACGGCTCGTTCAAAAGGCCTTAATGTGTATTCGAAAAAATAATAGAAAAATTCCAACTACCCCCCTTCACCCTCCACGCAGCACCCCTCTATATGTTAACCAATCATAGCACGGTTCGTTTAAAAGGCCTTAACGTCAAGTGTATATTAAAAAATAATAGAAAAATTCTACCCCCGTTCACCCTCCACGCAGCACCCCTCTATATGTTTAAAAGGCCTTAACGTCTAATATACAGAGAAGTCGACAATGACTAAAGAAGAGATAAGTTTTGCATATATACAAGGGGTATTGAAAAGGCGCCCTTTATGAGACATTATAAATATCAATGGAAGTCGACAATGACCAAAGAAGAGATAAGTTTTGCATATATACAAGGGATATTGAAAAGGCATCCTCTATGAGACATTATGAATATCAATATACAGGGAAGTCGACAATGACTGAAGAAGAGATAGATTTTGCATATATACAAGGGGTATTGAAAAGGCGCCCTCTATGAGACATTATGAATATCAATATACAGGGAAGTCGACAATGACCAAAGAAGAGATAAGTTTTGCATATATACAAGGGGTATTGAAAAGGCGCCCTTTATGAGACATTATGAATATCAATATACAAGGAAGTCGACAATGACCAAAGAAGAGATAAGTTTTGCATATATACAAGGGCACCCTCCACGCAGCACCCCTAGTACTATATGTTAACCAATCACAGCAAACAACAGCTTGTTTAAAAGGCATTAACGTCTAGTGAATATGAAAAATAATAGAAAAATTCTACCCCCTTTCATCCCCCCAAATGTTTAGGCCCTCAATCCACTCTCTTAATTACCCGAATAAATTTCGCCATAGTCCGGGCGCATTAACCTACGCGACTGAAACAATGCGAACATGGCTATTCACATGGTTAGATGTAAAAAATAGATAAAAAAAAGAGGGCATGGTTTGAAGTAAAATAGACTAAGTGTAGTATGTATACCTATTGAAAATTTAAACAAAGTATGATAAGTAGAATGTCATTGACCTTCCTCGATTCTTTATACAAAGTGCTGCAAAAATTATAGTATCTATCTTTGTTTTAATAATATAAAAGTTCATGAATATTAAACTATAATTACCTTTCTAATTCATCCCCCAATCCTCCTAATAAATAGTTTACGAAATCGGCATATCATTGAAAAGATTTTCAATACCGTTATGACAAGTGACGTATCGTTCACGTTAAACGGCATGTCTGCTATATACCAGGTTGATTAAAAGGCACATACGCTGATTAATATATACAGTGTGTTGTATAATTATCGCAGAGTTAAATGATGTATCATTGAAAAGACGTACTGTTATAACAAGTGGCAAATTATTGAACCTTATGAAACATAGGGTGTATAGAGTATAAAGACAAGTGGTATATCGTTGAAAAATTCGTTACACATATACAGGGTGTATATTTAGAAGTAAAAAAACAGGTGGCATCGACTGTCTAGATATATCTTACATATACAGGGTGTATCATTAGAAAGAAAAAATCAAGTGATACTCCAGTTTTGTCATGACATGTATAATATTAGTATGTGTTTTAATTTCAAAAACTGTGGGACGAAAATTTGGGATATATCGTTAAACCCCATGAAACAATTCATGCAACATAGGATGTATCATTAGAGTACAAAGAGAAGTAGCATACCGTTGAAAAGGGTATCTAGATACGTCTTAAAGGGTGTATCATTAGAGAGAAAAAATGAGGTGACATTGTCCATCTAGATACGTCTATATAGGGTGTATCATTAGGAAGAAAAAATGCGGTGACATTGCCGAACGTAACACGTTAAACGTTACGTCTGCAATATACCAGGTTGATTAAAAGAGAGATGTACAGGTTAACATATACAGAGTGTTGTAAAATTATCACAAAAGTTATCTGACGTATTGATGAGAAGACGTCCAGTACCACTACCTTTCCAGATGGAAACCTTTATTTCTTGAAAGAAGATGGCTATTACAAGTACAATGGATTTTATAGAAAAGTTATTAACGCAAGAAAATTTAAATGGAATATGTTTAATATACTATGTCCTGACACCATTTTACTAACTCAACTTAAAACAATGTTGTCAAAACTAATATCATATTATCAATAAAAAAAATATTTATCAATTCTGATTATTATTTATAGAAATAATTAAAATGAAAATAAATGGATGTATATACCTAAACAAAAGTTGTATACACCTCAAAAGAAATAGTTTATCCTAGCGATTTACTCCATCATCCTCAGCTTCAGATGTTCTGCTTATATTAAAAATTCAACCATAATTAGAAGTTATAGTTTTAATAAATAAAACCAACTTTAGAAAAATAGGTGGACCCCAAATAGGTATAGAAACCACAAACAATAACACATCGATAAGATAAATATAAACACACTGAATTGCTTATAATATTCTAGTGAACCACAAAAATAAAATCGATAACAAAAAAACAAGGGTAACGTGAGAACACCCACTTACGTGAGAAAATTATTCAAATATATGAAAATTATAATACACCTTCCCAAATAATAATTTAAGGCAATAGATACATGTTCAAATATGAAAAATAAACGGTAATTTTGTAAACTTTAAAATAGATTTTCAAAAAACTTTATCAATCCCAAAAAACAATTAATATCAAGAGGTACATACCCTTATTCATAAACTTCAATAAACTCAATCAACGCAAATCACAGTAACTGCTTGTTGTAAAAAGTTTAAACACTCTAGCACAAAATTGGATGAATCAAGGCCCAAGATAAAATCTCATAGCTAACTCTCTAATAAATACATACACGTATTAGCGAATCAAACTATGGCATATAACTTGAACATATTAGTAATGGTTAAGAATTTGACGAACTATAAGGATTTAGGTTGCAAGGGACGATGCTTTTAATCTCAAACTAAAAAATCGAAAGTTTTTAATAAAATTCACACGTAGACTAAAGGCAAAACTTCTACAACAAGCAGTCTAATTGCGATAAGACATAAAACCACAAAACTAGAAATAATGCATTGGCGTAGATATAAAAATTAATAATTTTATGTGAGAGGCAAAGTAATTAAACAAAAATTTGTATATATCTGTTTTTATTATTTTATTCTATTTTTTTTTTGTTCAGGGCTAGTAGAGTATCCAGGAATCTCTTCCTCCTCTTCCTCAGATTCATCCCATTCAGCATCATCATCCGAAAGACACTCGCAGTCACCTACACATGTTCAATTCTCCAATCTTTTTCTATCCTTCTCCGCCTGTTCTTCTTTTTCGGCTTCATAATCTTCAAAACATATACATTCTCCCTTGCATTTACACATCTGTAGAAAAAAAACAGTTGTATTTAGCAAACACTTGGATAGGTATATGATTTTTTTGATAAATATATTATATAGACAATACTTTTTACACGAATTATGGGTGCGTTTTTAATAAAAAATTATGGGTTAATATATTTATGAAAAAGCGTTTATAAAAAAATAAATACGCCTGCTTTGAAATCGCGAGTTTGTGGTTTATTTCATGTCGGAGCTTTAAAAATAATATAATTTTATGATGAACGTAGGTAAGTGATCATACAAAAAAAGATATGGTTTAACTCTAAAGAACATTATATTTTATAGATGAAATAATAAGAAGGCGTGTGAGAAACCACGTTGCAGGGTTTGAGCAAGTAAGTTTAAATAGAGTTCTAATAAAAAAAAGTAAAACAATCATTATTTTAGAGTCTTCCAATAATAATTTTAGATGGGTCATCCCCGTACCCGTCTAGGAGACCGCCAAACTGTTGGGCATTGGGGGCCGTAGGGTGGTTCTATATCTATATGAGAACTGCACCCTCGGTTATATATGTGTGGAAAATTAAAGGTAAAATCATGAAAATAATAATTAAGAAAATGTTGTAACAACGTCTTTTTTTATGTTTCAGAAGAATAAACCCCAACACTTATGAATCTTGAGGTTGTACAGCACGGTTTACGAGTCTAAATATTCAATATTTATTAGGTCTGCTCAAGTTAACAGCAAAAATCAATATGAGTATAACATGTGATATTTTTCTATAAGGTATACCTCTGCGGTTAGCCTAATAACAATTTTGAAAAACAATCATATTGGTAAAGTATATTAAACCAACATCCGGTTTGAATAACAATATGGGTTAAACAAAACAACAAACTACGTAATTTTTGAGAAAAATTTTCAATATATATATATATATATATATATATAATATATATATTGTAATGGTTTTAATTTATTTGTGTTTTACTTTTATAAGTGATTTAATTATTTTTATTCTCAACCTTCAACTTACCCCTTTTTAAGCTAACTCACTATGCGGGAACATGAAAACTCCTACTCTCTTCGGGTTCTGGCGCCAAATAAAAAAAAATCCCTTTTCTATATAATATGTATAAGAATTATATAATTTAATTTATTATTAAATTTTAATTTTACTATATTCCCTGTCCCAAAAGATAATAGTAGACAAAATCTTTCCTTTTTTTAATGAAAATATTGTTCTTTATGGTTTTAATAGAAATTGATGCGCTCATGTATTTCTATGACCATAGAGAACACATGAAAAGTGTATGTCTATGACATTTAATCCTATATAACCTTAAATTTAATGTGCTGTGGCTGTGATTTAGAATAAGTTGTAATATTGTTGAAATAAAATTGATATTCGAAAAGAGCTATTTAATAAATTTAAATAAATTATAAACAAACACAATAAGTTACATGAATAAGTAGGTACAAAATTTTGAAGATTTCAGTAAAAAAATATACTGTTAAAATGATTCGCTGTTCAACAAGAAACTTAACCTACAGAAAACAACATTTGGAATCTAAATCTAAAATAGTTTTTTTTTTTTAAATTGTCACGGAAAACGTTAATTGGCTGTACAGCTGACCGAATATTGTTTTTATCTATTTATTGGTACCAATAATTGAAAGTCACTAACCTTGTGCACTATTTATGGAAATATCGGAGCGAGTATTGGAGTTCTAAACAATTTAGGATGGGATGGGATCTACTGGGTCAATTTCTGGATAATTTATTCTTTTCTTCTGGTGAGTATTCTTATTATTTTATTTGATCATTAATTCATCTCTTCAATTCACCTGATTATGGAATATTGGACTGTTTTGGATTTTTCTTTAATTTTTATCTAAATTTTTCTTTCCTTCCACCATATATCAATCTTTCTTTTTTAACCCACTAACTAGCGTCCCCAAACAAACTTTCTATCCTCCCGTTGCTATGTGATCTTTTTATGTTACTTGATTTCTTAAAATTTTGAAATTTTGGAACTTTTCTTTTAATAAAATTCCTTTTACCCGATTTCTTCCATCTATTTCTTTTTACAATTCTTCATACACTTCTTATCATTGAAATTTTCAGAAATAAACACTTTTTAAATTACCTTATTCTTACAAACATCTAACAAGGTGAATTAACCTTTTTCATTAAAATTTAAAATTTCTACAATCTGTAATCCAATTATTATTCATGTAACCTTTTTAAATTGATTTCTTAAATCTAATTCTACCATCCGTTATCATAAACTTGTTCTAAATCTCTTTCATTTTTAATATAAATTTTTCTTATTTATTAACAAAAACAAACAAATTATTTATTTCTATGTTTCATTATCAAAATTCCACAGAACAATCTGACATAAGGTCATCCTGACATATTAACCTATAAAATGATATTTTGACATAATAACTTCAAAATTTATAAATCATAAATAATTACTATTATTATTTTAATTAAATTTCTGTTTTAGGTCAGGATATTTGTGGTACTGAATAGTAATGAATCATTCAAGAGATAATAATTTTATTATACAAGATATTTATAAGCCAGTACACTTTTATGAAATAATTTCTTCTATGATAGAAGTTCAAAGTAAGTACTTTATTCTATTTTATTTTTATTTAATAAAACATCTTTCTATAAAGAATTTGATTTTGTATACTATTTCCTTCTTGCAATTCAACATAAAATATAGCTTATTGATATTTCTTCCCTAAATACTTGTTTGATAGCATTATATGCTCTAATAATTAAATTAATTATGCTACTTGGGATTTGGTAATTTCAATATCATTTCAATATATATATATCCACCGTGTAAATTGATAAAATCATTCCAAAGAATCAAAGTCTTTCATTATAACAATTGTATCATACTTTTCTTGCCAGCAGCCATCCTTTATAGATCTACAAATAATTTTTTCGTATGTAAGTATAATATATTATCGTATTTTTTAGCTAATTTTTATTAGTTTACCTAATAGTTGCAGTATCTACGTCGATTTGCATCCTTTGCACCTATATACGATTGAGAGGTTGCTTCAGATTTGCATCCTTTACATCTGTATACGATTGAGACGTTGCTCCAGATTTAGCCCCAGCTTTATCAACACATCGCAGCAAAAGTGAGTATAGATTACTATATAATACACAATACCACTATCTGATTTTTCTGGATGCTTCTTCATTGTGAGAATGATATGTTTAGAATCTTTTTTCTTATTGTATGCTTCGATGATTTTTAATTAGCAGCAAAAGTGAGTATAGATTACTATATAATACACAATACCACTATCTGATTTTTTTGGATGCTTCTTCATTATGAAAATGATATGTTTAGAATCTTTTTTCTTATTGTATGCTTCGATGATTTTTAATTAGCAATTTTCAATAGAATGTGGGATGTAAACTTTCTCTTCCTGTTTTTTTATGGTATTAAATTTAATTGTACACTACTTCTACATATTTTGTCGCACACTTATGTCAATTTGACTAATGATTAGCATTTCAGCTAGAGGTTATCTAGTTAATTTTTGTTATAGATGAGCCCTCCACCCC
>CAJUYG010003362.1:0-21955 GCA_910591675.1 Galerucella calmariensis
TTTTTAAAAACTTTATTTTTATTTATTGTCAAACATACAATATCAAGCTGTAGACTAAGACTGAATAAAAAATGTACAAAAGGAAGGTTCTATGGGAAATGCCGAGTTGGCATCTTCTTTAGCAACAGTTACAGGTTCTAAGAATAAAAGATAATAAAATATATAATATAGCAAGAATAGTTAAAAATAAGCAGAAATGATTATGTAATTCGCGGGAATCTAATAATTTAGAGCCACAAACAAATGCAAATGACTTAGCAATAAATGATGATGATAGGGCCGAATCTAAAAACAAAGATTTACATGTTCAGTGTCAACGAGTTGTTTTAAATATGTACGCGTGTTTGAAAAAAGAAAATTCTGTAATTTCTGATAATGCGGTTATCGCGAGAATTCACGAATTGACGAAAATCGGCTTTACAACGATTTATAAAGTAATTAAACTATGTACGAATTTCCTAATAAATTCGTACAATAGTGGGCCTAGCTACGGCCCTGTCCAATATGATTTCCCTCGTCGTGAGACTAATATTGCGAGTTCGACCAAATGTTCTCGATGCGTTCCCTCAAAAATCATAGAAGTCAAAAAGTCAGTTATAATCAGTACTCCAGATTGTAAGCTCGTAACCACGAGCGTATGCTCTCTTTTTTACCTTTAATTTAAATAATGTATTGTTTATAAGTGTAGTTCATGCCCTTACAAAATGGGGCCTAATCAGTGTCACCCTAATCATATATTAGGTCTTGTGCTTTTATTATAATCTACATAAACTGTAAGTAGCATTTTCTTTGTAATTGGGATATGCCGGTTACCGCCTACCGGTTTCCTTACATGGTTGCCAGACGCTAGTGACCAGTGAACTTTTATTTTACTTGTCTGCACCGGAACAATTGCCGGGTATTTACTATTTCTGCCTAAATACTGAAAGGCATTTAAACTTGTATCTTACTTGTATGCAGTGTTATATTATCTATGCTTGTATGTACCGGAACTATCGCCGGGTATTTCTACATAAATAATGTGAATTCTTTTTTCTTGTTATTTTTCATGTTTTGTTGTGAACAATAAAAATTATTGTCATTGTTACCTATATTCTAAATCATACTTATTTTCCTTCTTGTTTTACTCCTATATTAAACTTTGTATTTGGTTATCCCTCTGGCAATTTTATTGTCACAGATAACGAGGTCCGATACTGCAATATCGGTGGTCCTTCGTTAGCACTGAAGATTCCGCTAAAAACTGGGAAGGTCATATTCAGCGACTCATAAAATATATTCTCTTGCTTCAATTTCCTTCATAGTTTTGTTGGTCCTTCGAGCCGGATCTCCCTGTCAGTTTGACAGTTCAATTTTTGAAACTATATTCGTAATTCTACACCTTCTTCTTAAATTGGCAATTTTTCTACCTTTATCCACCCTCCAAAAAAGGAAACTTATCTATCATACCAAGTTACACGAATTAAAAAACTAAAACGTGACTCAATCTAGTGAAAGTGGACTGTAATCCATAGCTTTAAACTTTTTGGCCGGTTTTCTGTGTTTGCGGGATTGTACGGTAGAGTTGGCAACGTTGGTTTTGGAAAGACGATCATCGCTAAAATTGAAAAACAACGGCTGCCATCTGACCTCTACTAAGCTCAGCTTGGTGTAATTGATACAGGATTTAAACATCGTCACCCGACAAGGAGGTGAATTGTGAAGTATCTATCATCTATAACCGGTGGATTCGAAAGTGTCCACACTTAAGATCACCTAGGTGTGGTTACACAACTTTTATTGTGGGTTTATTATTTTAATAAATTTCTAACGACTTTAAAATGTGATATATTCCCTTTATTATTTAGATGGTATTTAATTTCTTTGTATATTTTGTACAGTTGATGCTTTCCTATATGTATAAATCGAAAAATAATAATAATATAGGTATGCGGACAATACTATAATTTCTACATTTTTCCGTGTTGATATCTGTACCTTTTAGATTAGTTCGATTCACTGTTGGGTCGAGCGTTTTTATAAGATTTTGCGCTCATTTTTGTGCGAGTATTTCCGTTTATTATTTAGGTATTAACATTTGTTTTTTTTTTCATTTTGCAGCAGCTTTAGCTCACACTTAAAAAATAGTTGAGTTCTTTATCCTTTGTATAATGTGTCTAGCATTTTAAAACCAGTTCAGAGAATTTAATCTGTGCTCCGTTAAAAATATTTATGCTTTAATTTCTTCCAGGTGTTGTACGAAATATTAATTTGTTATCATTAGGTGTTTTGCTGCGAGGTACTGGTTGACTACCGATTCAATGAGAACGGTACTATCATTATCCTTCTCTAATGGGTTTTTATTTCTTTTTATTGGTTCCTTCGCGAAAATGCGTTGGTCTTGTCTTGGGCATATACAAAATAAAAGTTGGGTTTTGATCACTGACGTGCTTGTCTCTTTGGTTATTCGTTGTGATTATTTTGATTTCATTTTTCCATTAATTAATATCGTGTTAATTATATGGATAATCTGATCTCTATAGAGAACCTAGTCCTCACAGATTTTTTACTTTTTGATAATTTTGTACAAAATGAATCAATACCTCAATTTTTTTGATTTATTTTCAAATATCTAGCTTTTTTATATTCCTATAGATTATGTGATTATAAATGTCAACCGTCAACCGCTCCCAAAAACACCTTACTCACCACGGTCCATGAATTTGCGTACCGTTGAAGTATACTCAAAGACAAAAGTTTGAACCGACCTGTCGCGAAAACGTTACGGTCCCGAGAAATTGTGAAACGCTGAGTCAACGGTACCTCGCAGCAAACGCCTATTGTATTATACTTCTAAGTTTTATTGGTTTTGTCGAACAAACAAAAAATCTAGCAGAAATGGCATTGGCAACTTTAAAAAATAAACGTCGTGGTTGTAAAATTCAATTAGCTCGTATTGAAAGATTTATCAAGGACCTTAACGGTGATGAGGAAGTTTATCTTATAAAGATTAAGCTCGATAATTTAACCTCCCATTATGACACCTATCAGCGGGTGCAATTAGGCAATCCATCGATCTGTCAAAATAAATTCAATATGGCGGCGAAGGTCAAACAAATAACAAAGTTGTGTTTGAGTGTTTGTTTATCCATTGGTTTTCTTTCTGTTTTTTGGCTGTAAATTGTGATTTTTGAATAGTAAAGTTTTTGTCTTGTGAAATGCATTCGATATGTATTGTGGTTGGTTGTGGAAGCCGTTCTAATCGTGATGAAGTTTCGTTTTATCGCGTTCCCGCAGAGACAGAACACTACAAAACACCTTTAAACCCCATAAAATAAAAAGCAAACCGTTTTATAACTATAACACTCTTTAACTTTTTGAAGATTAATGGCTACTGACACGCATAGGTCTGACACGTTACTGATTCCAATGTTTGACCGTCGCCGCCATATTGGAAAGATCACGTGGTCTGGATTGCCTAATTAGATATTGCAGCTATTACAAAGGTGGATAGAGACATTTTGTCTTCCGGCGGTGTAGTAGAAAATGTTGTAGCCGACCGGTTTGAAGCTTCGATTGCAAAATTAACTTCTTTTATTCAAAAAAAGGCCGCGTCTCAAGATTCCGATCTTTCTAACGTTGTGTTACCGAAAATTAATATCAAACCGTTTACAGGGCTGGCTCAAGAGTGGCCTGCTTTTATTGATTTACTTTCCGCAGTTGTGTTGAACAATTCTAAATAAAGTCGGACGGAGAGAAGTTCTACTATCTCAACAGTCTATTGCGCGGTCAGCCATTGCAGTTGGTAGATTCTTTGAGTTTGACGAATCAGAATTTAAGCTTTGCGCTGAAAATACTGCGGGAATCGTACGAGGATAAATTTAAATTGTTAAATAGTCTATTTCAAAATCTTGTGAAACAGAAGTCACAAGCGAAAGGTACCGCTGTGGAGTCTTTCTGTATGGCACGTCAGCGGTTTCTGTCACTAGAGAAAAAATTTATTTCTAGCTCTAATTTTTTTAAGGACTACAAATTGGTAATTGAGGCATATCTTACTTTGAATCATGCAAAACTTGTTCCATTATCTTTATACAATCATCAGTTTGATCAATTCAATTATTTCATCCCTCATAGAGCTGTAATGCGTGACGACGCCAGTTCTACCAAATGCCGTGTTGTAATGGACTTTTCGGCTAAAACCGATTCTGGTTATTCCCTGAATGACTTAACTTCTAAAGGTTATCAGATCCAGGACAATCTCCTCGACATCCTTTGTCGGTTTCGATGTTTCCAATTTGTTATTTGCGCAGACATCAAAATGATGTATCGCTTTATTGATATAAACCCGTCGCAACGACATTTACAAAATATTCTTTGGAGGGACGATCCTTACGAATCCTTCAATTGCATCCAGCTATGTAGTCTTAGTTTCGGACTGAATTGTGCACCCTTTTTGGCTACTCGCGTGTTGAAGGATATCGCTTTAAAAAATGATCATTTTCCTAAAGCTCAGTATGCTCTTCTATTCCAAACATTCATGTGGATGATATTTCAATGGGTACTAATACTCATGGTGATTTGGACATTATTGTTTCAGAGATAACTGCTGTTCTAGGTAAACATGGTTTTCAGCTTCACAAGTGGCAATCTAATTCACCTGTTTTTTTAACATCTATCACCTCTACTTCTAATAAAGAACTAGATTCAAATCTTGACAATAGTGCTGGTAAAATTTTGGGACTTCAATGGAGCCCTGTGTCTGACTGTCTGATAATATGTGCGGCTAAGATACAAGGTCCTTCAGTATTAACAAAGCGTCAGGTCCTCTCTATAATTTGTGGGGTATTCGATTCGCTGGGCTTAGTTAACCCTTTGATTGTATCTGGGAAGCTTCTTATGCAATCCTTGTGGCAATCCCAAATTTCTTGGGACGATCCTATCACTGATGCCAACATTCTCTGAATGTGGAAAACATTTTTGATGACCCTTGATGAAATTTCAAATCTGTCAATTCCTAGACATGTGTTTACTGGAAAGACGATAATTTCTGTCGCGTTGCATGGATTCTGTGACGCCAGTACCTTAGCGTATGGAGGTTGCCTTTTTCTGGTCGCTTCTTACACTGACAATTCATATTCCTCTCGTTTAATCGCCGCCAAGTCAAGGGTGAAACCTTTGGAAATAAAACTCACTGTTCCTAAATTGGAGCTTTGTGCCATGAAAATCCTAGCCAAACTTGCTTTTCGTATGTCGCAAATTCTGAATAACACTCTGTGTATTGATTCGATAAACTTATGGTCGGACTCTCTTGTAGCGCTTAGTTGGGTGAAGCATCAAGCTAATGATTTGAACCTATTTGTTGCTAGACGTGTTCTTACTATACAGGAATGTAGTAAAGGTTGTACGTGGAGACATATTAGGTCTCAGTTAAATACTGCGGATACGTTATCCCGGGGTAATTTTTCCGCCGATATTCGATCATTCGATTCTCTCGATACTTTCGAGTTTCTACAAAGCTTGCCTGAAACTAAAAGAGTTACATTGACGGTAACTTCGAAGAAACCAAGTTTTTGATGTTCTTTCTTCTCTCGATTTTCTGAATTTAGAAAACTACAAGCCACTGTCGCTTTTATACATAGATTTTGTAAGAAACTTTTGAAAAAATCCTATTGTTAAACTAGCCCCTCTTCCTATTCAAACTATTTAAATAACCTCTTCGGTTTCATCTTTCTGATTTATGTTTCGGTTATATGTTTCGGTTTTATATTTCGTTTTTATGTTCCGTCTTCCCTATTCCCACCCCCCAGTATGAACGAATTTCCTAATAAATTCGTACAATAGTGTGCCTAGCTAAGGCCCTGTCCAATATGATTTCCCTCGTCGTGAGACTCATATTGCGAGTTCGACCGAATGCTCTCGATGCGTTCCCTCAAAAATCATAGAAGTCAAAAAGTCAGTTATAATCAGTACTCCAGATTGTAGCTCGTAACCACGAGCGTATGCTCTATTTTTTACCATACATTTTTATTTTCCTTTTACAGCTGTTTTCTGTTTGTTTATCGTCCTTAAATATTTTCGTGACGGCGCCGTTGTGCGCCGCACGACCTAAGAAAATAAACTCAAAATAATTATTAATTACGTCATAATATTATGGCTAAAAACTTGCAGCTTCAGCTGCGATAAAAAAGTTCTGCCGTCTCTCATGGCCGGAATGAATCATAAATATGAAAGTGATTACTAGAGCCCCTGAAAACACATACATATTCTTTCAGTGCCGCCGCTGAGTAGTTATCATGTCGGGACTGAGAATAGTGAGATTATTAAAAAAATCTGTGTGCGGTGCGCCTATAAAGAAGTTTTACTTAAAAAGTTATATTGTGGCATGTTGGATTTCAAACATAGAAGTATTTGTGTCTTTGTGATTTACCGACCCGACGACGCGACGGCACGTAATCATTTGATCTTGATTCGACCAATTATGTATTAGCGCGGTAAATCTCATATTTCCACAATATCATGTTATTTCTTTCACACCAATATGTGCTCCAATTTCCTATTCAACTCTAATTCTCAATCTAGGAATAAAAATGGACTCATCCACCCCACCTCGCAACTCATAACACCTTAAAACAAATAAAGCGATTCGTGAATTCGTATCAGTGTATAGCAACTTTAATTTTTACAATAGTGAGAGTGAGGCAGCAGGTTGTTTCTCATGGCTGCAGAAACGAACAAAAGGCATTTTACAAGGTACGTTAAAAGTCAAAATATTTAGGTATTTTGAAATGTAATTAAAAAAACATGTTTCACATTTTTGGGTTCTTCTTGAAGAGCTGATTTCAACAAACTGTAATAGGTACTTGATGTCTAAAATAATTACTTACGGAACTATAACATGTTGAAACATATTTTGCAACTTAACCTTCACATTTTAAAATTAGTTAGAATTTAACATGGTGCTCTATGTGATCTATATCATGCTGTTATATTCTTTTAAAAAGAATACCGTCTACCTATATGTTATATAAGCGGTGCACGCGAATTCCCGTCAGGTTCCTTAATGACCAATATAATACACTTGAGTTCCCGTCCGACACTTGCAGGTATCTTAATCCTGCACTCGAATTCCCGTCCAGTCTATTTAATCCGCTTCCAGGTAAATCAAATAGTTTTGAAAATTCCAGTAAATCATAATCCTAAATTCTAATGAAAAAGGTATTGGGTTGGCTAAGGGGGGTCTCAGTACTAATTATTATAATTATAAATATATATTTCTCCCTTTATTGATATTTATATTTCCGAACGTTTGTTGTCGTTAGTGATACACAAAATGCTTGAAGTAATAACTACTAAGTGAAAAGGGTAAACCCCTTCTGGTACTGAACAGTTTTAAATTCTACAAATATCGTTTATTAAAGTCTTCTGGTGACGTATCTTGGTGCTGTGTGAACAAAAATTGTCGCTGTTTATACCATTGGAGAAGAAAATTTAGTGTTTTCTAAAGCTGTCGGTGGACATGAGCACAATAGTGTGATCCAGCAACTTTTAAACCGCCAAAAGTTAAGTAACGGACTAAAAGGGAAAATGAAAAATAGTGTCTATGAAAGGCATTCAAAAATGGTTCACAGGGAGTTGGATCGGCAAAATACAATGCTGGAAACGCTTACAAGCCGAGATATGACATGTATAAGGGATAATTTGGGTAGAGCTAGAAGCAATTTTCCAAAATTACCCACATCTACTAGAGAATTGCAAGAATTTTTGAATCTACTCAACTTTGTCAGTGCCAACAATAAACCATTTGTACTGATCAACAACATAGAACACGAAATGGTAGTTTTCGCATGTCCAAGTAACGTGTCATTTATTTGCCAACACTCAAAATTCTATATGGATGGAATTTTTGACTACTGCCCAAAATATTTTACTCAGCTGTTCACAATTCATGTTTATAACAACGCTTCATATATTCCGATGGCTTTCTGTCTATTAAAGAACAAGCTGAAATCGACATATGTAAAATTATTTGATCATATTGTTAATAAAAGTAACGAACCTGGAAATAATTTTTTTCGGAAATTATAGAATAGGACAGTTGGGGTTATCAACTGAATACAAAGATGGCAGTTCCGATATTGGAAAATGGCTACTCTATGTATATGGATTAATCTTCTTACCGCATACGGAAGTAGGTGATACATTTTCCTTTGAACTGGCGGAAGACAAACCCCTAGATGGAAGAGTTTCGCTGTTCGCAGACTACCTGACAGAAAACTACATAGCTGAAGATTCCAAGTTTCCACCAGAGGTTTGGGCAGAAAATATCAGACACTTCACGCACCACAAACAAATGTGGAAGTTTTCACTCGAAGTTTAGACAGTATTGCCCTATAAACCACCCAAATGTATATGTTTTCATGGAAGCTATTAAAGCTGTGCAAACAGATACGTATATAAAAATAAATAGTTGCAAATCAGAAGACATGCGATATAATCGGAAAAATATAGAACGCAATATAAAATTTATTAATGAAAAAATAGTTCAATTTAAAAATAAAGAAATCTGTCGTTATGATTTTATAAAGTGTATGGCCTATAAATGTAGTTCTATTGTATTATAATTATTAAAATGAATCTGTATAACTTTATACAGGGTGTCCCACGACGAGTTAAAACTATCTGTATATGGCAAAATACTCATAGTAAAATCATGAAAATTTCTACGATCCGGTTTTCGGATGCGATCTATTTTAACTAAAATATTTTCAAAGATGGCAGACTTCCGGTTCTACCCGAAGTCGACTGCAGCTTTGTTATTTTGAATAGAACACCCTGTATATTAATACATTTTTGAAATCTACGTGAAATTCTAGTATACTTTTGTCTGAAAACTTTGATCGAAAAATGCATATTTTTTGAGTTATTAATTTTTTTGTAAAAAATTTGATGGTTGCAGACCCTTATTTCTTATTATTATTTCTTATTATTTCTTAAAAAGGATACCCTTGAAGATATGAAAATGGTTTCTGTTCGGTTGCTTTAAGCAAAGTCAGACGTATTTGAATCTATGTTGGAAAAATTTTCATTTCATACAGGGTGTGTATAAGAAGTGTTCAAAATTTAACTTCATAAATATCAAATTTCATTATTTTTTTAAATAGAACCACCCGGTTTTTCCTATTTCAATGCATTCAGGAGTGAAAAATAAGGCAAATTCATGTATACTTTCCTATACCCAAACCTCACCGTTATCCAGATATTAAATGTTTTCTGTAAATTTTTAGAGATGCAGGATATCTCACTGCAAATAAAGCCCATAGGTTCTTGTAACAACTTTGCCATATTCACTATGTATTAAAAGCAAATTCACATAATCTTTTTTATTTCTTAGTGCTTGTATCAACGAGTCAAAATAAAATTTAGACCACATCTGCATCTCTCAAAATTTACAGAAAACATTCAATATCTGGATAACGGTAAGGTTTAGGTATAGGAAAGTATACATGAATCTGCCTCATTTTTATTCCTGAATGCATTGAAATGGACAAAACCGGGGGGTTCTATTTAAGAAAATAGAGAAATTTGATATTTATTAAGTTAAACTTTGAACACTTTTTATACACACCCTGTATAAAATGGAAAAATTTTCAACATAGATTCAAATACGTCTGACCCTGCTAAAAGCAACCGAACAGAAACCATTTCCATATATTTGAGGGTATCCTCGTAAAAAAATAATTTACAAGGGTCTGCAACGGTCAAATTTTTTACCAAAAAATCGATAACTCAAAAAGTATGCATTTTTTGAAAAAAGTTTTCAGGCAAAACTATACTCATATTTTACGTAGATTTCAAAAATATATTAATATATAGGGTGTTCCATTCAAAATAACAAAGTTGCAGTCGACTTCCGGTAGAACCGGAAGTCTGCCATCTTTGAAAATATTTTAGTTGAAAAGATCGTATCCGCAAACCCAAACGTAGAAAATTTCATGATTTTACTACAAGTATTTTGCCATGTACAGATAGTTTTAACTCGTCGTGGGACACCCTGTATATTATGTATGCATGATTTTTTCACATGTATGTATTTATGGCTCAGTACAGAAGTAGTAGGCAATAAAATTGTAGAATTAAAATTCCGTATTTTATTTCAATAATGATATCATCTAAAATAATAGGGTGCAAGGGTCCCAAACATAAAACTTATAACTATTTAAATATCAGATGATTCAGAGAATTAACCTCAAATAAACACCTTTTAAACAGGTCAGTTTTCACCCTGACGGGAACTCGAGTGACAGCTTAACGTACCCTTATTATGACACAGGTAGAGTGGTTAACCTGGCGGGAATTTGCGTGCGTCCGTTATAAGTGATAATGGGGTGTTTTATTTATTCTTATTTATTTAGTTATCAGACAAATATATTAGAAATTGTTGCCAGATCTTTTTATTTCAAATTATATTTATCGAACGATTTTATTTGGATTATCCGTATTAGTAGTGCCTAAGTAATAAATAATCTGGTTTTCTCACTATTGCTTTAAGAAAGTCGTAAACTCGCATCACTTAGCTTAATTTTACAGTACAGTCTAATGTATGCCATTACACTTATTTTTGATAAGTTTAGGTTACATTAGGTTAATCCTATTTGCTACGATTTTTTGCTACGAATTTCTCTTTTCTTTTTAAATTGAGTTACTTAGGTTAGGCTAGACCGATCTATATATTTGATTATCTCAATTAATTGATAACATCTAATATGAAAACTGACGATTTATTTATTGCTCTGGAACCGGTTGAAATATGCGAATGAAATTTGATGGGTTTTGAGAAGTATATTTTTTGACATGCAAATTAGAACTTTATGTTCATCATTGGCCTGCAAAGGGGTAATGATTTCATTTTTTCAAATAAAAATATAAAAATAGTACGCCACTGAGTTATTTCAAATTATAATAATTTTGAAATCAATTTCTCGTTAAATTTGTGACAAAAAAATGTTCCTTATCTTTTTTCGTATGGGGCGCGTATTTTTCATTTCTTTAATACATTATCTAGTACTTAGCGACGCTAGTACGCTACTGTCAACATTCAAATACGAATATTTTAACCAAATGCCTACCGAATTTCATTTACATATCTCGACCGATTTCAAAGCAATAAATAAATCGTCAGTTTACAAGATAAACTTAACTAACCCGTATCTCGGAAAACGAAGCATTTGCGGACATGCGTTTATATAGCTAAATGCCATTATTTTTTCAGGTAGAATCACTCCCTGAAGTTTGTCGCACTTAGGTCCTTACTAACACGCTGTATATAGTCCAAGCAATAGGGAGTCGGGTTTATCAAACATGCAACCCTTAAACAAAAAATATGGTTGTATAGAGATAAACATTCTAAGAAACAGCGTTTTTGTTTTCACGCCTAGAAACGCCCAAAAAATTCGTAGCGAAAAAAAGTTACAGATAAAAAAAATTACTAGAAGGTCTTAGCGAAATTAATTAAAGAAGAAAGTTGTAGGGAATAAAAACCTATAATTGTATGAGTATCAATTGCTATATTACTTCGAGATACCCAGTGTTTCGGAATTCGTTCCGGGTACCTAGCAAAAGGGCTACCTGCTCACAGCGACCTTGTCCAAATCCGAAAGGGTGATTTCGTAATTCGGTCCGCTGTCGAAGCAGGTAGATTTCATGTGGGTATTAAGGATTATTTTTAGCAATTGTTCTTCTGAAGTGCAGAGTGTAAGACGTGTTTATTTGAGTCCGTTATTGTGATTTTGTTTGTTTGTTTGACATGGAAAATATTAATTTCACCTCTATGACGAGTGAAAAGGGTAAGCGTTTATTAATAATAGATGAGTTTAAATTTTGTTTTCAAAAATCATTATCTCATAATGTCAAGCGATACATTTGCATTAACAAAACAAAATGTAAAAGCTACATCAAATTAAATGAATCTGATATTATCGTAGGTTCTGTAATTAATCATACACATGAAGTAGACTTACCAAATCAGTTAGAGAGACAAAAAATGAATAATAACTTGAGAAGAAAGGCGATAGACGACATTTCAAGTCGACCATCTAAGCTAATTCATACAGAATTACAGAAACGGGACATTCCAGTAACAAGTAGGGACTTACTGTTAGTAAGAAAAAACATTAGCCACAATAGGTTGAAAACTTTCCCAAGTGTCAAAAACATTTGATGGTATTTACAATACACTTAATAGCATCGACATAAAGACTAACGCAAATGAAAATTTTCTATTAATTAATGACCAAGAAAATAAAATAGTTTGCTTCTCAACGGTTTCTAATTTGAAGTTTTTATGTTCTGTTGAAATGGTTTTCGTTGATGGTACGTTTTATAGTTGCCCAAAGCCATTTACTCAAGTCTTTTGTTTTCATGGCTTACACGAAAATGTGTATATTCCACTAGCTTTTTTTCTTTTACCCGATAAATCACAAATCACGTACGAACATGCATTTCGACATTTAATTAGTAAGAGCAGTGAATTCCACTTAAATTTTTCTCCTTCAACCATTCGCGCAGATTTTGAAATGGCTATACACTCTGCGGTTAAGACAACTTTACTCACCACTAAAATGGTGGGTTGTCGATTTCATTTGGCGCAAAGCTGGTGGAAAAAAATTCAAGAGTTAGGACTAAGTGGAGAATATAGAGATAATCACTCTGAAGTTAGTAATTTTTTAAAAATTTTTTTTGGTTAACCGTTTTTAAATCCAACTGACGTAGATGATTGCTTTACCGATGATTTAATGTCAATTCAACCAAATAATATTAATGTTGAGAAATTTTGTGACTCTGTCCTGAATACTTATATTAAGTCTGATTCTTTATGTCCTCCGCACGTTTGGGCTGAATTTTCGTCATCTGTAACGCGAACCACCAATAACTGCGAATCATTCCACGCAAAATTTAATGCAATGTTTAATGCTCCCTATCCCAACATCCACGTATTTATAAAAGCACTTACAGATGTTCAATGTGAAATTTACGTAAAAATGCGTAGCACTGCGTCAAAAACCAAAATTTCGCAAGAAAAAGAGGCCTTTCTTTCTGAACAAAATTTTTTATTTCAAAATGGTATAATTGACCGTTATACGTTCATTCGACATGTTTCGAAAAAATTCGGCCCCATTTTGTGTTAAGATTCTTAAATATATATATGTACATAATATACGACGATACGCGTTTAGCGTACATTTGTAAATATGCCATTTAATTACTATTTCACGTACTGTTTTTATTTTTGACGATACGCATTTAGCGTACATTTTTAAACATGCCAGTACAACAACAATAAGTGTGTACTGTTGGTCCTAAGCCCAAAAAAATGTGAAGGAAAATAAAAGTCAAATTAAACAAATAGTAGGTACATGGGACCCAATTCCGAAATCGCATTTTCGCTGGTGGAACCACACTTCGAATTTAATCCGTTACAGGTAGTTCCTTCCGCAGGTAGCGGGACCGAATTCCGGTGCGTCCGCTTGAACTATTACCTTTTGCACTTCAGGTAGAAAACTTAGATCTTAGAACCGGACCCCGTCCGCGTTCGTACATCGCTGTCCTAATTTTATCGTATACATAATAATGACTAAGTACACTAAAAGACTCTATAAAGTGTGAACTTAAAATTAGGAGTTATACTATAGTAATTCGTTGAATATAAAATTACAGTAAAGGGTGAATATTGTTCAATCATACAAGTAAAGATTCAATAATATACTTTGACTTTTATTATCTTATAGGGGTGAAGCGAATGAAAAATATTTCCTCGTAAAATACGTCGAGGACAGTATTTACTATGTGGTTCCTACAAAATCAATTACTCCCATCGATAAAAATCTCATCTGGGCTCCTTACAAGAAAATGGGATTTTATGAAGCTGTTATAATAGAGCAAAATAATGATAGAAAGTTTCTTGAAAAAAGGCTGGAAAGCTTAAAAAAAGAACTAAAAGTTCTAATAGGTATGAGCCATTACAATTTATTTTTATAATTAAGATGATCACTTAGTGGAACATATTTATAGTAGGTAGTAACGTAAACAAAAAATATATCAAAATTTCATATTATACAGGCTGAGCCACTCTCAAAAGAACGGAGCCTTGTGGAACAACCTCAAATGATAATAAAAATTGTACCTTCTTGACCTACTGTTTATTTTCAGTGAACACTATTGATTATAAAAATTCTACAGAGGAGCATCCAGTGATTTCAGACACTATTAATCAAGGAGATTTTACACAAGAAATTGACAACTTACAGGAAAATTCAACGCCTCCGCAAACCTCTGATTTCAAATCAAAGTGATGAATCAGTGGAAGTTCATGATTATGGCACAGAATTTATAGAAAATGAAGGAAATTGAAATATTGAAATATTCTGAAATAAATCCATTTTTAAATAAGGTTGTATGTAACGCATTACTTCAAGCAAAAGACTGTACTAGTTATGAGGTAAAGGACACATTTTTTGATTTTGAAAATAATTTATTCATTATGATAAGTAAAGCATCAACAGTTTTTTTCTGACACAAATTTTAATAATTTAATTTTTATTTCCAAGACACTGTTTTTTCTTGTCAAAAAAAACCAAACCAAACGATTATTAGGCAACTTTTTTTAAAAATTTGACTATACCACTGGTTTTACAATCAATATAAGTAGAAACACCCTAAATCTTCATTCAACAAAGTTAAAACCACATTAATTTTAGACGAAGTATTCAATTCTATTTCTCACGCAGACTTTATTCACATTACAAAAATGACAACATCGCAAATACAAAATAGTACGTCATTATCGCATTCTGTTTTAGAGTACCAATAACTTCTGAAACTATGCTAAAATGTTATTTTTTATTTAATTTATTAGCGAACTGAGGATCACCCCATGTATTTCTTATTTTATATCTACTCAAATAAAACAGTACTGGGGACATTGTAGATCCAATTATTGCAACACAACGCTTAAACATTTTGTGAGATTTGTATATTCTTTAGTGCCAAGACCTCCAATATGATGTTCGTTGAATTTTTTAATCCGACTACGCCACTGTATATAACAACCGTATTGTGCAAATGTACTGTACAACTGCGCTGATGTACTATTTTGTATTTGTCGTATTGCCAGTTTTCTTATTTGTCTAAAATCTACGTGAAAGATATATGTATTTAAATACCTCGTTTCCAAAATTGATGCGGTTATTGAAAATGTTTTGTGCTTAATGTGATGAAAATACTTTTCAAAATCGGTTAAAACTGTACCTTCTACAGGGGTGCTCCCATTTGAAATGGGTCGTACTTTAAATATACAGGGTGGCGAAAATTTTATTGCAATGTATTGCTATCTTGTGAACCGTTGGTTGAATGGAACCAAAATTGTGTAATCTAATGGAACTTTGGAATTCAAAATATCAGGGTCGGTTTCAGAGATATTCTGTGAAAACTTATTATCAAAAATACAAAAAAACTATTTTTTATGAGATATGACACGGTAGATAATAAGCAAACATTAATTTTTTAGTTAGGTGTTTTGTCTTTGCTGGGCCACCCTCAACTTTTTTCCTTAAATACGGACCGGTACTTCTGTACTGTTTTAATAGCACTAGGTGTTCTGAATACAGTCATGTTATTGTTGAATATTAAATGTAGGTATTTTGCTATTTTATCGTGACTAACAAAAATCCTAGTACGACCCTGTTTAGAATTCAATACCAACTTGGTAGAGTACCTTTTCTTGAGTTGATATATTTTCTCTTATCTTTTGTTTTAGCAACAATATTATAAATTTTAGAGTTTCATATTCTCTTATAGCTAAATGATATATTAATAACTAATTAATCTAAAAAGTTTTGTATGTATGTGTTGCATAGAATCTGTGATTTTATATGTGCAGTACAACAGTTTAAGATTAATTTTGACCTACGACCACGGAAAAGTAGTTAATTTATTAAGGGCTATGTGCCATTTACATCTCAGATTCACCTTAATTTTGTTACCATATTTATGTATACAGGCTGTTTTACGACGAGCTTATACTATTGTTACGCGAGCTGCTGCATTAATGTGCTCAATTAGTGCCCCCAGTGAAATTCCCATATGAGACGACTATGGCTCCTCCGCCGTATTTTCAAGAATGATCTAGAACACGTAACATCTAGAAAAACCCAGCGCATCCACCAAAACTTCGAGTTCGAGATGTTACTAGAAAAACATACGTGCGAATATAAATAGGCGACGAGCATCGCAGCGGAGTCAGTTGGTCAGTTAGTGTTGATACTGAAAGAAAGCAATCGCGCCTCAATAAAGTGTTTATTAAGTGACTCTCATATAAATTATAGTTAGTGTGTGATATAAATTATTAAATAAGGACTGTATTTCAATATAAATCTGTAAATATAAATTAATTGTAAATATAAATTAGAATAAACGTTACATTGGTGTCAGAAGTGGGGTAATATAAATAAATAATTACGTAAAAATGGCTAAGAGACTATGTGACCTGAAAGTGACGGAACTAAAAGCAGAATTGGAAAATCGCGAGTTGGAAACGTCCGGTAAGAAGAGTGAATTAGTTGAAAGACTGAAAATAGCACTGGAAAGTGAAGACTTGGATCCAGAAACATTCTTGTTCAATGACGAGTCGTCCACCATAATCTCGTCAATATCTACTTTGAAGAATGATATTTCTACCATTAAGGACGATATATCTGCTAATATGGACGAGAAGATGTCTACCATAAAGAACGACATTTCTGCTAACATTACCTTCATGGACGAGAAGATTTCTACCATGAAGAATGATATTTCTGCTAACATTTCCTCCATGGACGAGAAGATCTATGCTATGAAGGACGATATTTCTGCCAATATTTTGTCAATGAAAAATGACATTGCCGCTGAAGTCGAAAATAAAATGTCGGACATGGAAAATAAAATTTCGACGGATATAAAAAATGAAATTTCTGCCGTGGAAGAAAAGATTAAAAGAATGGGGCAAGAAATGGAACAAAAAATCAAAGAAATCGAAAGGAAGACTAGTCATCACCCGGATATTACAACTAGGCAAGCCCCGAACAACGACGAACTGGCAGAGAAAGAAGAGTTGAAACCGAAAAGAGAAAACGATATTAACAGCCGAGTGAAACTGCCAACATTCGATGGTAAAACGTCATGGCCGAACTATCTTAAGCAATTCGAGGCGGCATCAAAGGCAAACAACTGGAGTGAGAAAGAAAAAGCGTTGAATTTAACCCTTGCCCTTAGAGGAGACGCCATGGATATCCTCCAGACCATTCCAGTGGAAGAGACCGAAGATTTTGAACAACTCAAAAAGCGATTGAACATGAGATATGGCCTGGAACACTTGGAGCATCTGTACCAGTCGCAGCTGAAAAACCGCAAACAAAAACGCGACGAAACTCTGCAAGAATTCGAAGCAGACATTGCGAGGTTGGTGCGGTTTGCCTATCCATCGGCACCGGAGAATGTCATGGAATGTTTAGGGGTACAGACATTCATCGACGGAGTTCGTGACCATGAAATGCAAAGAACTCTACGCTTGGCTCGGCACAAGACACTGGTCGACGTACTCTCTGCAGCCTTGGAGTACGAAGCAGCCACACAGGCTTCCGGAGTATACGGTAAGGTGAGGGCTGTAGCAGACGAAGAAGTGGAGAACAAGCTTGACCAGCTTGTCAACATGATGAAAAGCATCTCAAATGGAAAACCGAAAGCTGTGAGATGCTGGAATTGTGGAGAAATGGGACATGTACGCAGTTCGTGCAAGCGACCGAGAACTGCTACAAACAAAGACGCACAGCAGGAAAACTAGGAAGGGTCGACCTTCAGAGGGCAGCTTCGACCCGAAGACCTTCCAAAGACCCTCTCATTCTAATAGCCTCTCTGAAATGTCGCGATGATAGTGTATACGTGGATGGTGAAGTTAATGGAAGGAAGTATACACTATTGGTGGACACTGGAGCAACGAGGACTATCATTCGCCCCGAGACTGTCAGCACCCGGAAAAGACTTTTACCGACGAGACTGCGACTCAGGACTGCCACAGGTGAAAGCGCCAATGTCCATGGAGAACTACCGGTGCAATTGGGAATTGGCGCAGAGAAGTTCACCCACACTGTCGTTGTCGCTGATATTGAAGAGGACATAATACTTGGAATGGACGTTATGAACCTACACGGCTTCCAGCTAGATTTCAAGAACCGGGTGATTAGAGTAGGTTCTGAGGAAGTATTCCTTCACCCACACGAGGATAAGACTGTTCAGGTAGCCGTACAGGAGGATACAGTTGTACCCGCAAGGAGTGAATTTTTTACTGTGGCAAGGCTACAAGGAACCGTCGAAGAAGGAACACCGGTCATGATGGAACCATGGAATCATGATAAAGAGGTTGGCCGAGGAATCCTGATAGGAAAAGGGTTAGTCATGGCTGCCGAAGAAATACCTGTACGCATTATAAATGTAAATGTCCATCCCATAACTATAAAGAAGGAGACCAAAATTGGAACTTGCGTACCAGTGGCGTCAATAATTCATCAAACAACAACTTCCAATGATGCCAACAATAAATTTGAACAAATGATAGCAGTGGCTGGACAATCGCTTAGCCTGCAAGAGAAGAGAAAAATCAGAGAAATCTTGTTACAATACCGATCTCTTTTTGTACCGAAAGGAGGAAAGACAGGAAGAACATCTGTCAAACACAAAATTGACACCGGCGACGCTAAACCGATAAGACAATCGGCTCGACGACTACCACAGGCCAAAAGAGAGGAAGCGGAGAGAATTGTTCGCGAGATGGAAGAGGACAAGGTAATAGAACCTTCTACCAGCCCTTGGGTCTCTCCGGTAGTTCTGGTGAAGAAGAAGGATGGAACCACAAGGTTTTGCGTGGACTACCGGCAATTGAACAATGTTACAAAGAAAGATAGCTATCCTCTACCGAGAATAGACGATACTCTGGATACGCTGGCCGGTAGCAAATTGTTTTCTACCTTGGACCTGAAGTCTGGATATTGGCAGGTAGAAATGGATCCAGCCGATAAAGAAAAGACAGCGTTTACCACCGGATCTGGACTATGGCATTTCACCGTTATGCCATTTGGGCTGTGCAATGCCCCCGCCACGTTCGAAAGACTGATGGAAAACGTATTGCGAGGGTTGTCCTGGAAGACATGCTTAGTGTACCTTGATGACATCATAGTCTTGGGAAGGACATTCGAAGAACATCGGAAGAATCTGGAAGGTGTCTTCAAAAGGTTGCAAGCTGCCCAACTGATGCTCAACCCCAAGAAATGTCAACTATTTCAAAACAAAGTAAATTATCTAGGCCATGTAGTCAGCAAGGATGGTGTAGCTGCGGACGAAGAAAAAGCTGCTACCGTACGAAATTGGCCAAGACCCACCGACAAGCACCAAGTTAGAAGCTTCCTTGGACTCTGTACATACTATAGGCGATTTATAAAGAAGTTTGCAGATATCGCTAAACCCTTGACACGACTTACAGAGGAAGCAAGGGAGTTTCACTGGGACGAAGACTGTCAAACTTCGTTCGAAACCTTGAAAAAGCACTTGACTACTGCACCTATACTCGGCTATCCACTACCAGAGGGAGAATTTATACTAGATACTGATGCTAGCAATGTTGGAATTGGAGGAGTGCTATCACAGGTTCAAGGAGGACAAAAGAAAGTTCTGGGATATTTTAGTAAAGTTCTTTCCAAACCAGAACAAAACTACTGCGTCACAAGAAGAGAGCTCCTAGCAGTAGTGAAGTCCGTGGAGCACTTCTATCAGTATCTGTATGGGAAGAAATTTGTGATTAGAACCGATCATGCCGCACTTAAGTGGCTTATGCAATTTAAGAACCCTGAAGGTCAAATCGCTAGATGGATCGAGCGGCTCCAAGAATATAATTTCACTATTGAGCATAGAGCCGGAATAAGCCACAGAAATGCAGACTCACTCTCTAGAAGACCATGCCCAGCAGAGTGCTCTCACTGCACCAAAACAGAAGCTAAGGCAGCTGCCATTCGAAGAACCACGGTGACCAGCGACGAATGGACACCGGAAAAGTTGGAAGAGGAACAAGAGAACGATCCCGACTTGAAGAAAATCCGACATTGGAAAAAGGAAAACTGTCGACCTACTTGGCAGGAGATTTCAAGGTACTCGCCAACGATGAAATCGTATTGGGCCCAGTGGGACTCGCTGGTTCTGGAAAACGGTTTGCTACAGCGAGTAATCGAGAACGATGAAGGTTCCGAAAGTAGAAGACAGTTGGTGATTCCAAGAACAAGGGTAGCAGCAGTACTGCGGAAATTACACGACAGTCCGTCAGGAGGACATCTAGGTGTGAAGAAGACCCTCCAGAAAGTGCGAGAACGGTTTTATTGGATGCACAGTTCCGAAGATGTGAAGGACTGGTGTAAGAAGTGCACTACCTGTGCTACGACCAATGGACCACAAGGAAGAAGAAAGGCTCCTATGAAGCAGTACAATGTCGGAAGCCCTTTTGAACGCATTGCCCTGGACATTGCCGGACCGTTTCCACCAACAGCAAATGGCAGCAGGTACATTTTGGTGGTGATGGATTATTTCACAAAATGGGTAGAAGCGTATGCCATTCCAAACCAAGAAGCCGCAACTGTTGCCGACGTGCTTTTGAATGAGTTCATTTGCCGATATGGAGTGCCCCTGGAAATACATAGCGACCAGGGCAGAAACTTCGAAAGCCAGCTGTTCCAGGAAGTTTGTGAAAAGCTCGGCATGAAGAAAACGAGAACTACGGCTTTGCATCCACAGTCGGACGGAATGGTAGAGCGAATGAACAGAACTCTTGGCAAATACCTGTCTAAAGTAGTATCTAACCATCAGCGAGATTGGGACCAATATCTCTCGCTATTTGCGATGGCCTACAGATCCGCCATCAATGAGTCTACCGGCCAAACACCAGCAAAAGTTCTGTTCGGACGCGAAATGAGATTACCCTGCGACCTTGAATTTGGATGCCGACCTGGAGAAGACATAGCTGGTGAAGATTACGTGACCCAGCTGAGAAAAAGAATGGACGACGTACACGAGCTGGTTCGATCGAATCTCCAGATCGCTAGCGATAGGATGAAGAAAAGGTACGATACGCAAGCTACAGAAGGAGGTTTCCACGAAGGAGACAAAGTCTGGCTGCATAACCCAAGAAGACAAAAGGGTTTTTCTCCAAAGTTGCAGAAAGCTTGGGACGGTCCGTACCTCGTGAAGAAACGAATCAACGATGTCATCTATCGTATCAGCAAGATCCCAAACGGAAAGCCAAAGGTGGTACACCGTAACCGATTAGCGCCATTCGAGGGTGACCACGATGAAGAAGTAAACCAGCTTCAGGAAGTAGCCGATCCTGCTTTTGTAGAGTTCATGGGTGCTTATGGTGGTACCGGAAAAGCAAGATTCGGCGTCACCACTGAGAGACGACAAGACATGCTTACCGTTCCAGAGGAATACTCACTGGCAATAAACATCCCTGCCAGCGTAACCGATGCACGCGGACTGGCATCTCTGTTCATAAAGAAGAGTGGCGCCCGACGTTTGCAAGACCAGTTACCAGTACCAGGTAAAGCTCTGAAGCTGCAAGATGGCTCCCGCTACAATTTCCACCTAGTGACGAGAAACACCTTCGACGAAAGACCAACGTACGAGGATGTCTGGAAAGCATTACGAAGCTTGAGGGAGCATGTGCTTGAATTGGACGTGCATAGGCTAGCCATGCCCAAGAATGAATGTAGGCATTTAGATTGGCGAATAATCCGTAACATGGTAGAAGTAATCTTCCGAGACACCGAAGTGCAGGTACTAGTCTGCGGCCAAGTAAGGGAGACACAGCCAACAGAGAAGACGGTCGCATGTTACTTCCATGCAACTGGAA